>JANAVB010016197.1:54762037-54887037 GCA_029216955.1 Iris pallida | reverse complement strand
GTTAGGGTACCCTAGAATAGGTTTCCACCCAAGTGATTGAGCTAGTTGCTTGTCCGGTTGGTTTACTTGGTCCCTAAAGCCCAAAAATGTGCCTGCAGTGACTTTTGTGTTTAAGTAGCACGAGAAGACACAATTGAGTGGTATTGTAGTGACATGTGCATAGTGGGCTTCGAGTAGATCATAACCATATATTGGGTCGAAAGGTTTGAGTCGAGTTTGAGTCTCTAATTCTAGTCGGGAAGTATATCGGTATTATGGTAAGGGTTATAGTTAGTCCTTTTGACCTGAAAGTCGTAACACAAAAATAGAGTACAAGGGGACGTATTTGAGTGGGACATATACCTAGATGAAGGTGGACTCATCTAGATCTTGCATATGAAATTTATTGGGAGGTAACAGCTAGTAGCACGCTTCGAATATTACTGTCACGGTCAGGGACACCAAGGGTCTAAATAAAGTGGGTGTTTATAAGGCACGAAATTTTTTTTCTATCCTAGAAGGAACCAACTTATCATTTCAATCGATAATACTAATAAATCCTAAAATTTTAAGGCTGGCATCCTATATACTTCAGGAATTTATTTCTTGAATTTAAACCAAGATAAAGTTTACGTTGAATGGAGTTAGAGCAATTCAAGTCGTGATCACGGGGTAATAGATACCATAATATTATAGATATGGATTAAGTTTGAAGATCGTTTTCCCAATTTCAAATAGATGAAAAGTGATTCCGCAATAGCCTTCATGGCCATAGATGATATGGCGAGCTAAGTTTAATATTCCGGATATAACTTTGCTCAAATACGGGCATTTGCCTTTCTTTATTAAGTAATGAAAAAATACTAAAGAGTTCCAGGGAGACGGATTCGAAGGCGAATACGGGGTTCCAAAGGGGATCGCATAATTCGAGAGAGTTTTCAAGGCACTTGCAGATGAGATCCTAGAGACGTCTACATCTCAATCCACGGTTAATCAGAGGAAGAGCGAACCGAGTGCACTAAGGTTGATCAGACCGTAATACATCGATTCTGATTAAACAATATGTTAGTAGGCGTCCCCAATAAACATATGTCTTGAATCAAGCTCGATAAAAGAGTAAGCTTGCAAAACTAGGATGTAATAGTAGCATTAGTCAAAATAGTCAAAATATACGCATGCGAGACTTTTGAAAGGAGGCACAAGTAGTTCAATTTTTTAGAGAATCAAAACCTTACCCGGTGTTCTTGCTTACACAGTCTTCCTACTATCTTCTTATCCACAAGGCCATGGTCGATTAATGGGTTATGGACCTCTAAATTCTATATTCTAGGTAAACCTATTAGTGTCAGTCAATTATCTCGTCAATAGATCACAAGGACCACTGAATGCAAGGTTGGAAGACATGCTACCCAACTTACATAGCTTTTATTAGTATTGTGTTTGGATTTTATGGGACATACAGGGCATTTTCCTATCCTCTATAGTATCATAAACTTATAATCACATCTGAAATTATTTTACCGAGAATTATGCCTCGCCCGTATACTCTGTGTCACGCCCCAGAACCAGAATACTGGAGAGCGGGGGACAGACACAGCCAGCTACGTACATTGAAGTGAATCTCACATCGCAATACGGTCACGGCTGTCTAGATGCATGAGGGTTTACTACAAGCCATCAGTCTCTTAAGGTCAATAACAAGCCTAGTGTCTCAATCTCAAGCAACAAGTAGATATAACAAGATAGTAGATTATCAGACATACAAGGTAAGGCGTCCCATACATTACATATTCAGATGATCATGAAGCTAATCGTACAAAATACGAAGACTAGCAAGAGTTTAAGTCATATATGATCAACCCTAGGATTTGTCAATCATGCTACAGCCCATAGGCAGACAGTAAGTAAAGTTGCAAACGAGCTAACACTTGCTCGGCGGCTAAACGCCTCAAAAGAATATTTTTACAAGATAGTGGGAGAGCAAAATAAAAACCCACTCGTTGCCAGGATTCCTTCTAGTGTTCACCATCTGGCAGGAAGGTTGGGAGATCCTCGGTAGCTGCTCCAAAATCTGGCCATACAAAACCAGCTGGGTCAGACCCCAGAAAGAGCAAGTGCCACAAAGGAGGCTTCACTTAAGAACTAAAACCAGCATGTCAGCACATAAATCATAGATGAAATAACATAAGACATGAGTTAAAGAAAACATGATGATAAACGATAAGATAACTAAAGGACTATTCCGGTAACCAAGTTACAACCCGTAAACCAAACAAGGACCGGGGTTGTAACCCTTCACCTGAACAGAACTTAGCATCGAACCAATTATCGATAAAGTAAAGCATAAACAAGCATGTCCGGAGATATTCATGTACCAGATCTGGGCAAGACTAGACAAGATAGGACTCCATCCATCATTCACGGCCAAGCAAAGAGTACGGCTTGATACTTAACTAACTAGGGTTATCACAAGCTTAGTTACTAGCAAGATGCAATGAGGTACGCCTACGGCCACAAGCCCTGCAGACTATCCAGGTTATCCAGACGCAAGATTCAAACTTAGAGTTATCATGCCTTGTAAGGTGACTTGGATCCAACACATAACAGTGTGCATAGTAATTATTTCATGTAGTGCCCCACATAACAGTGAGCTGAAAATGTGCCCTACTCGTCGACAGGCTACAAGTCCATCAAGGAAGGCGCCCAGATAACGGGATTGCTTGTAGCCGAAATTCCTCTCTATATGCTCTACTTGATCAATCTAGTCATTAACCTGGTCAGATTTGGTATGAATCCCTGACCGTGGTAACCAGGGATACATGTCCTAGACATGATGCGAGACAAGACTGGTTGCTTATACAGGCATATTCAGTGCAATCACCCACGGTGTCAAGAATTCACTTAGCATGTCAGGTTAGCCGTCGCAACAGCGTATCAAGGTTATCATGTCAAGATTACTTGTCAAGGGTGCGCCACGGCGGGTCGCCATCATGTCATGTTACTTATCAAGATTACTTATCAAGGCAAGGGTGCATCGCGATGGACCACCATCAAGAATTATCATGTCAAATTACTGGTCAAGAGTGTACCACTGCGGGTCACTAATCATGCAATTCCATCAGTAAGCCTTGGTCCGATTAACATTCATAAATATTGTCATAATCATATCGGGTTCATGTCAAGTTTACATCAAAGGCGTAAGGATATAAAATGGATGTAAATTCATAAAGGGGAATATGGGGACATAAGGCACTCAAGGGGGGGAGAAGCAAGAGGTACGTAAGGGTCATGCGCACGCTCAAGACATCGTACGCTCGGGTCATGCGTACGCTCAAGACAGGGCACGCGTCAAGTCTGCGTACGCAAAGACACGCTTCCAACAGGAAGCGTACTCAAGGCAAAAGTCACGCTTCCAACAGGGAGCGTACTCAAGGCAAAAGTCACGCACGCTTCCAACAGGGAGCGTACTCAAGGCAAAAGTCACGCACGCTTCCAACAGGAAGCGTACTCAAGGCAAAAGTCACGCACGCTTCCAACAGGGAGCGTACTCAAGGCAAAAGTCATGCTTCCAACAGGGAGCGTACTCAAGGCAAAAGTCACGCTTCCAACAGGGAGCGTACTCAAGGCAAAAGTCACGCACGCTTCGAACAGGGAGCGTACTAAAGGCAAAAGTCACGCACGCTTCCAACAGGGAGCGTACTCAAGGCAAAAGTCACGCTTCCAACAGGGAGCGTACTCAAGGCAAAAGTCACGCACGCTTCCAACAGGGAGCGTACTCAAGGCTGCGGCTCAGTGGCGTAAGCTAAAAAGCTCTGCACACTGCTCACTGTCTTCTTCAAACCAGCAAGAACTCCATGGTTAAACCAAAGCTTCAAAGTTCATAACTTGGCCCGAAGAAGTCCAAATCTAACTTTTCAAAGGTCAGAATTGGGTAGAAGAAAGTTTCCCACCACATGGAACCATCAAAACTTGAAAACAAAAAGGTTTGATAGATCAAAACCACCAAATTCGAAAATAACAAAATTCTAGATCTGCAAGATTTAAAACCTCAAAATGAAAATTGACAAGTTCTAATGTGCCATAGAAACATGGGGAGAAGCTAATGGAACAATAAAATGGCTCTCATGTAGAAGCAAGTTGCACTTGCCTATGGGTGTGGAGAGTTGGGTGGAGGAAGAAGAAGTAGTTAATGGAGGAAGTAATGAAGAGAGAGAGAGAGAGAGTGTTGGTAGAGTTTTTAATGAGGGTAGGATGTGGTGTGTTGAGGGTGGAGCATAGGCTAAGGTGTTCCAACACACTTTAAACCAAACCAACCCAAACCAATTAAAAACCGAGCCATCCCAACATATACCAAGTAAACCATTACATTCTATGATGAACCTAATCAAGATTAAACTGAAATTAGCTAGCCAGGCAGGAAAAATAAAAATACATGTCAGGATTCCGTATACGTATACTGGAAATACGTAGAACGAAAAACGGGGGTGACAACTCTACCCACCTTAAAAGAATTCCGTCCTCGAAATTTAACCAAGAGGCTAGAGATGTCGAGCAAGCTATATCAATTGCAGACAATACAGAACTAGTAGTCAATCAAGCAATCATTCATGCAAGCAAGAAACTTAAGCGTAAGGCATAAGAAGATATTATACCTTACGAGTCAAACAGGTCGGGATATCGCGATCGGATATCATCCTCACGCTCCCATGTTGACTCACCCAAAGAGTGATGACCCCAAGCAACACGGACTAACTTGATAGTCTTATTCTTGAGTATCTTCTCCCTCCCGTACAATATGGATACGGGTCTTTCCTCATACGAAAGGTTGGTACCAACAACCAATTCCGAATGATCATGGACATGAATCGGATCCGGGATATACCGTCGTAACTGGGATATATGAAAGACATCATGTACCTCACGTAACGACGGCGGAAGAGCGAGACGATAGGATACATCACCTACTCGCTCTAGAATATCAAACGACCCTATATACCTAGGACTGAGCTTTCCCCGTACGCCGAATCGAATGACGCCACGGGTAGGTGAGATCCTAAGGAATACGTGGTCGCCGACAGAAATTCAAGGGGACGCCGATGAGAATCGGCCCAATGACGCTGGCGATCTTGGGCAACTCGAAGATGATTTCTGACTTGTCTGACCACCTCAATAGTCCGCGTCACCATCTCTGGTCCAAGCATTTGCCTCTCACCGATATCGTCCCAAGCTAAAGGAGATCTGTACTTCCTGCCGTATAAGGCCTCGAAAGGTGCCATCTGGATACTAGCCTGAAAACTGTTATTGTACGAGAACTCTACGAGATGCAGATGATCTTCCCACGAACCACCGAAGTCGAGTGTATATGACCGCAGCATGTCTTCAAGAGTCTGGATCGTGCGTTCTGACTGGCCATCCGTCTGCGGATGATAGGCTGAACTGAACTTGAGACGAGTCCCCAAACTCTCTTGAAGACTCCGCCAAAAGTGCGAGGTGAATCTTGAATCTCTGTCGGACACAATACTGACCGGCACTCTATGCAATCTGACTATCTGCCTGAGGTCTGAGCCTGAGGCGGTAATGGTCTCGGAGGCTGATACTGCTGCTGCTGTACTGGTGCTGGTTCCCTTACTGAGGGACTAGTCTGGGCCGATAAGGATGAACCAGCTCTCTGTGGACAGGATCCTATCATGTGATCCGGTGCCCCACAAGCCAAACACAATCCTTGTGCTCGGCGATATTCTGACACTACATGCCCTGGCTTTCCACAATGAGTGCAGCCCATTGTGGAAGACTGCCTCCGCTTTTGCTGCTGAGGATACGTCGGAGTCGAATGCTAAACCGACGTAACTGATGCTGCCCTCCTCGGAGCCCCAATGGTCAAGGCCCTAGCCACCGAGACTGGGGCTGAGGACTGGATCGTCTGACCATGGGACCGCTTCCGTCCTCCTGTTCTGTCTACAATTCTCTGCGAGGTATACTCATGCCGCTTAGCTGCCCGTAAAACAGCATCAAAGGTCTGATGCTCAAACTGCTCCACTGCTAGAATGATCTCTAGGTGGAGTCCCTGCTGGAACCGCTGCGCTCGATCGAACTCGGTTGCCACCAAAGTGGGAGCAAACCGACTCAGTCTTGAAAACTCGGCCTTACATTAACACAAGGGTATCTAAGATCTAAAGAGGTCAACGACGATATAGTTTTAGCAATGTTCCATAACCTACGATTCTTTGAAATAATTTCAGCTCTTTGGGTCGTGCCTCGCCAGTGCGTTGCTGGCTAGCTATCGCAGTCGTTAAATTTACTCCAACTATATTCTTAAGAACTTCTGGAGCTGCTAGTGATTCAAACTAGTTGACTATGATAGGAAGCGTAAACATCTGCCTATAAGTCTCAATCCTTAAAGTAAAAGATTGATCGGAGAGGAAATAACTAAAGACAAGGGAAGTAAGGACATCCTAATCTTTATTTCATATTTATTTTAAATGGTTGAGGGAAAACTTTGGGTCAATCTACCTCGAGATTCGTATATGAATAACAGAATGAGGAATTATAAACTAATTCCTTACAGCAAAATAGGATTTTAAATAGGCAATTCTAACTTATGATATTAGGTTTATATCTAATAGAGCAAAAGAAAATTGAACAGTTTATCAAGATTAGAGCCTTAATTCTAGAAAAGCCTAACTTACCAAGTGAATAGTATATCCACATTGGATTATATCGTCATATCAAAAGTAATAGTATATCAATAGAGATCTGGCAAGCTATCTAAATTTAATAATTCCTTATCTAAATTGCATGGCCTATCTGACAACCTTAACTACCCAACGGTCAATTTGAACAAGGGACTCCTAGTCCTAGTCATTCTCTTAAATCAATTTAACTCTAAGTTGTGAATGAGTATTTTCTAGTCGCATGATCGCAATAGTACGACTAACTTAAGTACCATCACAATTTTGTATATTTTGCAAAAACGGACATGCATGGGCCACCACAAAAACTTGTCACGGCCCGCACCCGATTTTTGGATACGAGACGTGTCTAAGCCAGCCTATGCCGTAAAGTCGGCGGTAGAGCGCTGTCACGGCCAAGATGCTCAAAATCATAAAAATATGACATTCATTGCTCATTCACATTTCTAAATCAATTACAACATTTACAACATTTGTAATCAGGGAAAATACAAGGTTCTTACATTTAATGAAACTGATACCACATCTATCTAGCTAATCTCTAGGTTTTTGTCTGCAAGTACACCCGTATCTCCCAATGCTAAGTGAAGCCACAGCTAACCTAAAAATTTTTGGTTTCCAGTCCAGAATGGAACGAGTATAATTCACTGAATGCAGTTCCAATATATGAAAATGACTATATAACAGAGGTTAGCCTTTAAATATATGATTTGAAAAATAAGCAAAGAAAGACAGAATACAACTAAATACAGAAAGAAAGTAAATAAATACAAAAAAATACTCACCGACTGACTGACTGAAGTACCTGTGATATGTTACCGGTCTCGGGATAATTATGCGACACTGTCTACGATATTTACACTGTATAATGTAACACTGTCTACACGATATAATATAATAATAAATTACTGTCTATACGGTATAATGTAATAATAAATCATGGTCTATACGGTATAATACAATAATAAATCACGGTCTACACGGCATACACTGTATAAGGTCAGATCACACATCCTTGGTACTTCACCTCCCCGACACGATAAAATATAAAAAACATAAAAGACGGAAATCACATATTTATTAACTAACAATAAGGTATAGTAAAGATTAATATCAAAAACAAACAAAAAACTGTACTCGCTTGTGGTCCTTTGTTGGTGAAACTAATAATCTAAATCACTCGGTGTGCCACAACAGTCAAAACTCGTACAACAGTCTTTGGATGCTGAAATAGACATTACCAACATTTTTAGAATAGTCAAATTAGCTAGGATTGTTTGTCCATAAGTCCAATTCTGGACACAGGGGTAAAACGATAATTTCGGGCCAAAATGATATCCGTCGTTGGACCCACTTTGCACCGAAAAGCGTGCCAGAGTCAATGGTCTCTAAAGTCGACAAACTATATGTCTACGGGTTTGTTTTGATGATACGAACCCAATGGTATGTCCAATTTTGGATTTCGATGGACCGTACACAAAATTGTCCGTTGAGTCGGATCGTGGGGCCCGTGAAACGGCGATCAGATCAACTGTCTTCGAATCGGACCAAACTTGGCATACAGGACCAGAAAAATGATACGGTCCTATTGGCCCAAGTTTAGTCTCGATTTGACGAACATGCACAAAGTAATTAAAAATTTTGCAAAGAGGCCGATACGGTAAATTTCGACGGATACGCATCAAATTCGTCGCGTACACGCGACCAATTTGAATTCCGTCAAATCCCAAACGTTCGCGAAGTCGATACACACCTTTTGATGCTTTCGGTTTGTGACCATGTCGCCCGATTTGGTGGGACACACGTCGTATTGCAGGAATTTTCTAGATTTTTAATATTTTAAAACAGTTTTTCGCCAATCTTTGGAATCTGATTTCTCGGCATGTAGTCGATAAAATCAACTTCTGTAAATTGGGTTGCAGATCCCTATAGGTTGTCTAAGACTACCTTTAATTAGTTTTGGATAAATCATAGCAAACTAGTCAGAATCTATCTTCCAAAATAGGGGTATCAATTTCGAGACTGCTCTGTTTTGAACAGATTTTTATCGAACTTTTATTCAATTTTTCGGACAATCTAGTGCTTGATAATTCAATCTATTTGAAGGGGAATCAAGAGGTATATGTTGGGTTCATACCAGAAGAAACGGCTCAAAGATTTGTCGACCGTGTGCAGAGAAAACTCGCGACAAAGTTACCCTGGCCGACTGCACTGTTGTTGCGACTATGTGTGCAGTTTGGCCGGCCCAGGCGTGCTCTGGCGTACGATGGTGGCCGGTGGCAGCTCGTGGCGGCTGTGCACAGATGCCCAGGGTGTCGCGGGATTAGGGTTTAGGTGGTAGTCGAGAGATCTCTCTCTCTCTCTCTCTCTCCCGCGCGTGTATAAGTACGGTTTGGGGGTCGACTGCTTACGCTCGGGTTTGGGCCTATAGGCGTGTCTGTGGTAGGCATTTTGGTTTTTTTGTTTTATTTTATTTCTTTCTTTTGTTTTCCTTTTTATTTTATTATAACTACACACACACACACACACACACACACACACACACACACACACGCACACATATATATATATATATTTTAAGGAGATTATATTTTTTTTTTTTTTAAGAAGATTATATATATATATATATATATATATATATATATATATATATATATATATATATATATATTTTAATGAGATTATATATATATATATATATATTTTATATATATATATATATATATATATATATATTTTAATGAGATTATATATATATATATATATATATATATATATATTTTATATATATATATATATATATATATATATATATATATATATATATATATTTTTATAATATCCTTAAAACCCAAATAAATTCCAATAACATTTATTCCTAGTGTAGGGCCTACCTATATAAATATGAACACGTATATTATAACATTTATTTGACAAAAATAATATAACCAATAATAATAAAATAATGTTATATAATAATAAGCTGAAAAAACTTGATAATAATAAAAAGAATAATAATAATAACAATAATAACGATAATAATACAAACTACAATAAACCAATAATAGTTGTGGTGATACCAATAAAAGTAGTGGTGATGGGTGAAACTGCATATTCTCACATAAATTGGTCCACAAAAAAGTCTTGTACACGAAGTGCTATATCAAGATTAATATTGATATTATTTATATATACAATTATTTTTTGGAAACTATTTATTTAGATATTTTTAAGGTAAGGTACAAAGAATACTCTTAATATATATCGACATGGATGTCTTTGGATACACTAGATGTCTCCATGGGCTTGGGCTCAGTTCGGGTCCAGTCCGGGCTAGTTTGGTACAACAGGGTCTTCTACAAGTCAATAAATCTTAATAATAAATAATTAAATTATTTATAGGAGTCAAGTCGCAACTTGGCCTAGTTTGCTTAGTTAGAACACACCTATGGCTCGACATTCCCCTAACATAGCTAAACACTAGTCAAAGCACGCCACAGCACTATCCGTACCATGATTCCTAGCCGTCTTGTACTTCAAAACTCATCCATGGCTAAAGTCATCTACTGTAATAATTAAGTAAATAACTATTTATAATAATCTAAAAATCACCATTTAAATCAAAAAATAATAAATAAATAAAATATTTCAAAATTTTTGGGAAGAAGAGTTACAGAAAGTGGGCCACATCTCTTTTCATTTCGTGCCACCAAAAGGTCGTACACAAGTCTTTATACATTTTTGTTCTTTTCGGGTACAATGAATACTTAGTATAATGAGTATCCGTCAAGATTTCTTTCCGAAGTTCTTTATCCTTCAGAACGCGTAGCCTTCCTTATAGTCGTAACGAGCCATCCTCATGCCTGGTGAAGTCACCTGCTTCACCCTTTTCTATCATTTCGCTAGTCATTACCAGGAATTCATCCATCTTCTGTGTAGTCTTAATTCTCTCCAACAAACTCGGCTCAAGCTGAAGTTGAGCCAACTGTGCATTTCGGCCACGAATTTGGTGTTCAATACCCATGCTCTATAACTCCACCAATACCGGTTTGTCAATACTGATTGATCCTACGAAGTTTCGACTCAACGCATCTGCCATCGCATTGCCTTTCCCTAGGGTGTACGTGATCGTCTAGTCATAATCTTTGATTAGTTCCAACCAATGTCTTTATCGCAAATTCAAATCCTTTTGAGTGAATATGTACTTTAGGCTCTGATGGTCGGTGAAGATCTTGCAATCCACTACATACAAATAATGTTGGCATAATTTTAATGCAAATACTATCGCTGCCAATTCCAAATCATGCGTTGGATAATTTTTCTCGTGTGACTTAAGCTGTCTCGAGGCGTAAGATATCACTTTCCCTCTCTGAGTCAATACACATCCAAACCCAATTTGAACGCATCACTGTATATCTGAAATCCCTCGGTGCCATCTGAAAGTGTAAGGATTGGAGCTGACACAAGAGATTGCTTCGGGTCTTGAAAGCTAGCCTTGTGCTCATCAGTCCAATCAAATACAACTCCTTACTGAGTTAGTCGAGTCAAAGGCAACATCACTTTCAAAAATCCTGCACAAAATTTCTGTAATAGCCTGCCAAGCCAAGAAAACTATGTATCTCGCTAGCCGACTTGGGTTGTTTCCAATCCATTACTGCTTCAATTTTCATTGGGTCAACGGATATTCCCTCCGTCGAGATAACGTGTCCTATGAACGACACACTACTCATCCAAAATTTACATTTACTCAACTTGGCATAGAGCTGATTTTTTTGTAGGTCTGTAGTAGTGTTCTCAATGCGTCGTATGGTCTTTTCTGCTTTTCGAGTAGATTAAGATATCATCGATGAATACGACCACACATTTATCTAAGAAGGGCCGGAAGACTTTGTTCATCATATTCATAGAGGCGACAGGGGCATTAGTTAGTCCGAAGGGCATGACCAAAAATTTATATTGTCTGTATCTGGTTTGAAATGCAAACTTTGGGACACAATCTGGTTTAATCTTCAACTAAAGATAGCCTGAGTGAAGATCAATCTTTGAAAATACAGATACCCCTTGCAGTTGATTGAAGAGGTCGTCTATTCGAGGCAACATGTACTTGTTTTGAAATATAACTTTGTTAAGCTTGCAATAGTCGATACGCAATCGCATCGATCCATCTTTCTTCTTCACAAATAACACCGGAGCACCCTACGTAGAAACACTGGTTCTGACGTATCCCTTATCTAATAATTCTTATAACTGTACATTAAGTTCCTTCAATTTAGCAAGCGCCATTCTGTATGGGGCCCTTGAGATCGGACGAGTATCATGAAATGTATCGGTAGTAAACTCGATCTCGCGGTCCGGAGGCATTCCAAGTATCTCGTCGGGAAGCAAATCAAAAAATTATGCCATGACTTCAGTATTTGCTGAGTCTACACCATTCTTGAGTGTGTCCCGAATATAGGCTGAATACCCTTCGCAGCCAGAATATAACATTCGCTGGGCCGTCGTAGCCGAAATCACCATCGATGCCTTTGCCGACGAACTAGTCGAGTAAGAGAATTTTGTTTCCCCAGGTAAACGAAATACAAATCGCTTTTCCGCACAGTCGATTGTCGCACAAAATGTATTTAACCAATCCATTTCCAGAATGATATCATATTCTTTTATATCGAGCACGATTACATCCAACGATAGTTTTTTGTCTCCGATACATATGTAGCCATCCCTACATATCCTGTTAGTAGGAATCTCCAATCCTGGTGGAGTACTAACACTAAGATTTGCATTTAGCATTGGCATTTCTAATCCATGTTCACTAGCATAATCTGCAGATATAAAACTATGTGTGGCACCAGAATCAAATAAAGTACGTACATGAATACCATTAAACAATAATATATATAACTGTCACAATAGTATCTGATACAAGAGCCTTCTTCCGGGTTAATGCGAAGACTCGGCCCTTAGCACTGGGCCTCTAATTATGTGTCGAATGATGAGGTTATGGTGCCTGTCCATGATTCTGTTAATACTGGTGATGATTCTACTGCTTCGGAGGGTTCTGATGGGATCTCCCTCCCTAGCAGTCTTTGAAACCGTGGCCGAAGCGGTCATACTTGAAGCATCCACCTTCTAGGACCTGACATTCATTAGCAAAGTGCCATCTGTTACGACACTTATTACAGAATGGTCCCCCTGATTGGGTCGCTGATAGCCACCGTGGTTCTGGCACTTCGGTGCCTAATATCCATCTCTATTGATTAGTCTCTTATTGTTGACATTCTGTACTGACGCTTACACTGGCACCATCGTAGGAAGTATGGATCCAACTGCTTAGCATGTTCATAAGACTCATAAAAGGTCTTATACTTCTGAACGACGACTTGAGCTTTCAGAGCAGGCCTCATACCGTGTTCAAACCAACGAGCCTTGGACGCCTCATCGGTAAACTTTGTAATAGCATACTGAGACAGTTTTAAAAACTCTACTTTATACTATTTTACGGTCATGTTTCCCTGTTCCAGCTTTTAGAACTCTAGTTCTTTCACTCGTTGCTCAGTTGAGAAGAAATACTGAGCGAAAAAAACCTTCCAGAATATTTGCCAAGTAATTTTTGTTATTCTATTTGCTCCTGCAAGAATCCTTTTCTGACTTTGCCTCCAGTAGTGCGCATTGGAAACCAGTGGTAGTTTCATGCACGATACCCTCTTAGATCAAGTTATACCCAAGGCTTCAATATGATTTGCCACTTCAAGTAGCCAATAAATAAGAAAGGTTGCTTCTTCCGTCCCCTTGAATGGAATATTGCAGATTTTCTTGAACTTAGTAATGTCGTTAATGGCACTTGCTTTCTTAGCGGCCTGTGGTTCTTTTCCCTCCATAATCTTGCTCCCTCTTGAGACTGGAGTGTGTGAGACTCATCTTACAGTATCGGTATTTATGTACAGATACGTATTTTTCTACTGTATTTCATATTTTCTTGGTTTTCGAAACGCTTTAAAATTTTTCCAACTTATAGATTTCTTTCTTGATCGACATATCGCCAGTATACTAATGTATACCGATGACATACTGCCCGGATAAATTTTCCACATTCTAGATATTTTCAATTTCAAATATTTTCATAAATAGTGTGTTCAATATTTACGTAAATAGTATTTTAGATATTTTGATGAATAGTGTTTAGATATTTTCATGAATAGTATAGATGCATCCTATTTTCCAATGGATACTATTTTTTTTTTGGATGGCTAGGATTAACTTAGATCTTCACATGGATCACCAACTAACAGTTATGATTAATTCCCCTTCTATATATATCCATTCACTTTCTATCTCCTCTCTCTTTTAATTCTCTTCACTCTCTCTCTTCATTTCTTCTTGTCTTCTCTCCCCATGAAGCTTGCCAAGGGCATGGCCTTGAGGCCTAGAGTGTGATTTCGTATCCCTCTTGGAGGTGGAGTGGAAGATTAGGCTTAGAGCTTAACCTAGGCAAGTACATCTTGCCAAATCTTGAACAATATTATTTTTGCCATTTTAATTGTTCTATTCTCTTCATTATATTATTCTAAGCCTCTTTAGACCATAGAGTTTTTGGTTTTGATGTGTACATTTTTGTAGATCTAAGTTTATAGTTTTCTCGATTTTTTTTGGTTTTGATCTCTTAAACTTTGTTATTTCTGAAATCTAAGGGTTCCATGTTGTAAAAAATTTCAATCTACCCAATTTTGGCTTTTGAACCAATTAATTTTTATTTATTTTGAGGAAGTTGTGGCATTTTGAGTTCATGGGTTCCCTATAAACTTTGGTGCTGATTTGGGGAAGATGAACAGCCTGCAACTGCACACTTCCGTGAAGTCTGTACCTTCCTGTACATCCTGTACCTTTTTGCATAGCCTGTGCAACTTCTTGCACAACCTGTGTAGCCTGTGCACCTTTCTGCGCATCCTGCACACCATCCTCCGTAGCCTGCGTACCTTCCTCTGCAGTCTACACACCTTCCTCTGCACCCTGTGCACCTTCTGATGGAACTGGGGATTCCCAGGACCCTTCCTTTTGTGTGCGTATTGATCGATAGAAAGTTAAACAGATCTAATACGTGTTCTAACCCTTCATAGGCGGAAACTAGGGTTCACGAATTATACCTACGGCAGAAAGGAGACAAGTAATTCCTGGCAATCTCGAGCGGACGACCCCAAGATCTTCTGCACGTATTCCTTCCTCGAGTTGGACGTCGTATGGGCAACGATCTTCTAACCTTTTTTTTCCCTTTGGTAGCCCTCTCTTTCTCTCCTTACGTGAATCACGAATTTAGAGAAAGTTTCAAATTTCTGATCAGTAATCTGGCGGCCAGAGAATAGAGAATATATATAGGCTACGGCAGGGACCATGAGGAGAAATTAGGGTTAGGCCTCCTAACGGATCTGGATATCCCGTGTTCAGCCCGAACACACAATCCAGGCCCATTAACAATAGCTCGGTCCACTAATGAGCTATTGTTGCACTACCTCCATAATCCCAAATTATATTTACGGGCTCCTTTTATTATATGCTCGTTTGGCTCCCCATGTTAAGATATCGTATGTCGGTCGATCAAATTAAGTTACTGACAACTATATTGATTCGACATCTTTTATCCTTAAGTAGTACCGCTCAAGTTTATTTGTCATGTCGGATATAATCCACCTGCAGGGTTTACATGACAATCCTTATGAGCGCCTTAAGGGGACATCATCAACCCGATGTATCGGGACATGGATTCTATTTATAATCAACAGCCCATTATACATACAATGTTATTGCCCAATTCATAGAGGTTGTTGATCCATAATGAATCTCACTCTTTTATGAGTCAAAGTAATGTACACTGCATATACATGTCCGTTATTATATTCGGATTAAGAGCACAAGCATCCATAATAACAGAGGTATTTGTTTTCTTATGTAGTCAGTACAAAGAGAACAACCTCAAGTGGTCCTGTTCAATACACACAAAGTGTACTAGTGTAAACCTACAGTCAAGATAGACTAATACCAGATTACACTACAACCTTTCCAATAGATTGTCCAAGTCCATCTAGGTTGTGAACTATTTATATACTCCATAGGGAACTGATAATATGATTTTCTGTGTGACACCACACACCATATTATCTATAATATAGAATATCAAACATTTGCATTAACACTTGCAACGAATACAATATACAAACTGTTAGCCCAATGATTATATCATGTTTTTGAATATGGCTAATCAATTAAGTTTAACATAATGATATCACTAATATTCATGTAATCACTATCATGTTGCTACTTAAACTTAGCATTGTCCTAATATCACTATTGCTATGCTTGTATCATATTGGTTTTATTTGTCTAACATATATTTGTAGACATGCTATAAGCATGATCAAGTTTTGTCAAACCAGGACATATGCAATAGAGAATTATTGATGGGCCAAAGACGGTGTTGGCGAAGCCCCCGAAAGGTATTCAGATTTCCAGATCTGTTTATCTTTGGACGATTGCCGTCGAGTGAAAATGCGTCTTCAAGTCTGCTCAAATATTTGAAGAAAGGCGTCATCAAAGGGCTCTTAGTTTTCCTATTTCATCAATGTAATTTTTCATATTTATTGAGTCTAGCAATACGATGTACACTGCATCGTACTGGCAAATAGGCTACCCAAGAAACGTTTTCAAAACACCATTTTATTTTGAAAACTAGCCCACTTACAAAAGCCCAAACTACTTCCTAACTGTTTGACTTTTCAAAAAGTCCAAAAACTAGTTTGCAAAAACCTAACAGAACCCTAGCAGAACTCGGCCCGAATTCTGCCAGAGTTCGGTTAGTGAACGTTGCTTTTTGAACTTGGTCTTCCTGCAGTTACGGATCCCAACGAGATTTTCTCATAGAGTTCTGCCCGAATTCTGCCCAAATTCTGTCAGAATTCTGCCTTTGGAAAAACTATAAATAGAGAAGGATTTCGATCATTTCAATTCACTCATTCACTCATTCACTTTCATATCTCTTGTCTATAAGCTTACTACTTCTTCCAAAGTGTTCTGAGCTTTTATTTTCAAATTCCAAGCCAGTTACAATCCTCTTGTCGATTTGCCAGTGCGGTACGGTCTAGAAAGTTCAAAGTGGTTGTAATCAGAGGCTTGATTGAAGAAAGACTCTTCACAATTGAAGTTGGTCGAGTACTTCGGATCAAAGCTCGCGTTATAGAAGTTGCAAGAACTTCGGATGAAAACTTGTGGTGATTTTCCATAGTGGATTCAACTGGAAGCTAGAGTTCTTCCGACTAGACTAGTCCTCACAAGAGGGAAACCAGTATACATCCTTGTGTTTGTGTTTGCTTTCTACTCTCTACTTTTTATTTGCATATCTGTGATATATTATCTGTGATCTTGTTACTAACATTTTTTAAATAGTTAATTTTCGCTGCCTACTCTATTCACCCCCCTCTAGAGTATTGCGCTTTACAACTCGTTCCTACAATCGGTCCTACAATTGGTATCAGAGCGGGTTCTCTTTATAGAGGTAATATATTCTGATCCCAATTGCTCCTACAATTGGTATCAGAGCCAATGCTACAACTAGAGAGCAGGTGCTTGGTATATAGATATTGCTGCTCATACCAATTGCTTCCACAATTGGTATTAGAGCAGGTTCTCCATCTAGAGGTATTATTTTCTGATCCTAATTGTTCCTACAATTGGTATCAGAGCAGGTGCTCCTTCTAGAGATATTATTGCAGGTGCTCCTTATAGAGATATTATTGCTTATACCAATTGCTCCTTCAATTGGTATCAAAGCAAGGACTGTATTATTTGGCTTAACATCCTTGGAGCAGATCCTTATTACCAGAGCGGGTTATACAGGTAAAGCAAGGTAATATTATTATTATATAACTACTGTTACATAAGATCACTATATCACATATGGCAAGTATGTACTTCACAACTGAAGAGCAATCCTCAAATAGACTCCCACTATTTGATGGTACAAATTTCACATACTGGAAAACATGAATGAGCTTCTACTTGAAGTCTCTAGATTTTGACTTATGGTCAATTGTTGTAAATGGCTACAAAAAGCCTACTATCACTTCTATTCTCACATCCTCTATAATCAACAAGCCTTATTATAGTTACACGGAGGAAGAGAAGAAGTTAGCTAGCCTTGATGTAAAAGCTATGCATATCTTTTATTGTGCTGTAGACACAAATGTATTTAATATTATTAATACTTGCACAACATCTCATAAAATTTGGAAAGTTCTTGAAGCTACTTATGAGTGCAGGTATGAAAGCAAAGCTAGCAACTCCAGAGAGAAGGATAGTCTTCTTAATGATGCAAATATGTACATGATGGAATTGGAATTTAAGGTACAACACAATCCCTTATACGAAGAAGAGCTTGTATGTGACAACTACAAGAAGATAGACCACATCCAAGAAGATTGTACTACTACTAGAAAGGAGAGTCACTACGAACAATCAAATGAAGGAAGATCATCATCTCACAAGCACACTAGCACGAGCATATGGTGTGAAAGCAAAGCAAGAGATTCTGAAAAATAAGAAGAAGAGAGACCTCATCAAGCTACAAATTTATGCTCAATGGCATTATCTAACGAGATACTGTAGAAGCATGGAAAATATTAGAAATAAAGGCATAATGACCCATGCGGCTCTGGACAGCAAGCCTATGCGGTTCATACTGGAGTTGCTTTATGCGGCCAAAAAGGAGACCCCCAGACTCATGCGGCTCGGGGACATGCGGCTCAAATCGATGCCACGTGTGACCCCCCCTACAGTTGGCCATTGGAGTAATGGCCTCATTTTAATGCTCTGACACGACTCGACGGCTGTGACGTCTCTGACATAAAGTGTCATAATGGCTCTGCCATAATGACAGATTCTTCGGAAAAAGAAGAAGAACTCTGACCCGATCTGTCAGAAATCCTATGTTGCCACGTGGCAAAAGTCTCATGCGGCTCGGTTAAAGAACAGCTTCATGCGGCTCCGTGAGGCGTCATTCTAATATGATTAACAGAAATCCGCCATATGCGGTCCACTCATAGCCCGGCCTATGCGGCTCAATACCACATGCGGCCCATAGAAACTATACGGCTCATGGAGAGGTCGTCTCCTGCGGTTCGCAAAGACCACGCATATGAGGCTCACGGAAAGTTCGTCCCCTGCGGCTCGACGAGATGTTGACTCATGCGGCTCATGAAGGGTATCTCCCTGCGGTTCAAGTATTGGCCACTCTATGCGGCCCTGGCAGGATCTTCAATCAAAAGACGTGGCATTGAAGATTCGACCGAATCCCAACGAGAATATTTGACATCATCAGCAAGACACGTGGCGAGCAATCAGATATTAGTATAACCAATCACGAAGATTTAAAGCAATCAGCATTAACTGCTCATAAGATTTGGTGCTATCCGCATTAGTGGCCGAGATTCGTTATGATCAAGATCAAGGGTCCAGATAGAATGAAGGAGCGCCGACATTCCAAACAGATAGCAAACCCTAATAATCACATCCCACCCTTATAAATAGCCAGCAGCATTCCCATAAAAAAAAAAAAAGAGGGCGACAATAATAAAAAATAAATAAGAAGAGAGAGATACCCACAGAGAGAGTGTTCCCCTTTTTTCGTGACAATCACAGAGAGAGAGAAGCCCAGAGAGCAACCAGAGAGGAGCAAGAAGAGCCTTTCTTCGTCAACGCCGAGCAAATCTTCCCCGAGTCAAGAATGCATACTGATCGTCCAAGGAGTAAGGCAGAGCGGCCGTCGCTTTCCCGAGACTCTATCGTCACCCCCCAGAATCAAAAATAAACAATCGCACTTAGTCTGCTGTACCTAGGTTTTCGTTCCTAGGCTTTCTTTGTGCGAGCGAGTTTGTATTGTGAGTCTAAGTTCAGTCCTCCGATAATTGTTCTGTTCTTTTACAATCAATGGCAAACACGATGGCGACTCTGCTGGGGACTAACTTCTCCACGGCTGAGGAGTTGGTGACGCAATCAGATACAGCCAAACTTGGCTCCACACAAAAGAAGATGGTCGTCCGCTTCGACCAACAGGCGTTCGAAGAGATGCTCTCTGAAGGCAGCGCTGGCCCGGCCCAGAAGCGCACCCGCACCACGAAGGCTCGCAAAGAATGGAGACCGAAGTCATTTGCTCCTCCTCAAGCACTCGATGGGATGCCCTCTGTTGCTCAAGACGGCGAGAAGGATTCCTCTGCGGTCCCACTTCAGATCGTAGACAACTCTGCTGCCCCCAAGTCCGATAGAAGAAAACATTATGATGCTGGACTTGCAGGGACAAAGAGGGACTCTACGCGGTCCGAACCGCAGAAGAGTATTTGCCGCAGGGAGAAAGCCCATGCGGCTACATCCGCCAACCGCATGAAGAAAACTCATGCGGCTACTTCTGTCAGCCGCATAACTTATGCGACTACAGTTCCCGACCGCATGGATGAAACTCATGCGGCTAGAAAAGTCAATCGTTTGCAGAAAACCCATGCGGCCACAGATGCCAACCGCATGCGGCCAGCCTGCACGGTCATGGCTCATAGCCGCATAAGAACTCGTCCGACGACAGGAGACAACCGCGTACAGACAGCCTGCACGGTTTCCACTCCCAGCCGCATAGCATCCGCTCCATGCTCCTCTCGATCAGTTTTCGACCGTCTCTCGTACGGCCCAAACCCTGATGACTCTCTGGATGATAAGCCAGACTCTATGATGTTCAACTTGGACTCTTCTTATTATACACCCACAAGTGCTAAAAAGAAGAAGTCTAGGGCAGCACGGGCTCATCAAGCCCAGATAGCTGCCCCAACCTCTGACTATCAGGGCGTCCCGCTGATTATCACACGGGCCCCTGATGGGAAGTTATACAGAACCGCTCAAGTCCAAACCCCGACGGCGAACGGACAGAGTGGTCCCTCTGACCTGGGTGAGGCGATCCTCCACAAGCGCAAGGAAAGAGAAGGGGCTTCGGCGTACAGAGAGTCCTCGCAGGGACGTCACTGCGCCCAGATTATCGTCAACTGCTGTTGCAGCAACACGGCAAACCGGCCATCTGCCTTCCAAAGATTACGACATCCGAGCTCGGAAGACGAGGCACCCCCTGTGGCCTTCTGCAATTCCGCGCGGAAAGCCCCTGTTGAGGGGAGAGGAAAGAAAACCAGCATCTCCAGTCCAAAGGTGTCAACTATTGCAGCTAAGAAGCCGTCGTCTAAAGGATCATCCTCTGCTGGAGTATTCCAACACACCCGTTCAAAGACAAAAACGGCTGCAGTAGGAAGTTCACCGCCCACGTCACTGGGGGTTGTTGGAACTGGGGGTAGCTCTCCTCCGAACATCCACGACAACCCGACATTCCAAGAAGACGGACTGGAGGAAGCAAATCCTCAAACGGGTACAACAGATACCGACGTCCCCGAGGACATCCTAAACGAAGTAGGCTCAGAAGCTGGGGGTACTGCCCCTTCCGAGTCCGAACCTGAAGAAAACATACCAACATATCCTAATGATTTTTCGATGCATGAGTATGACTCGGAGAGCACGTCCGCCACCACTCCTTCTGTCACTCCTCACGTGAGGACGGCATTCATGACGGACAACAGCCAAGGCGGTTCCGGCGATCGCCAACGTATCGACACTTTGGAGGCCATACTGCACGCCTTGGTCAAGTCTGTGGACGAGATCAAAGCAGCGCTTCCTACTTTGCAGGGAGTGATACCTGGTCAGACAAGCATGGGTCCCACAAATAACATAGATTCAAATTCAGCGGCACCAAACCCGGGCAATAATGCTCCCGAGATAACGGCTCCTACCGCGACAGATGAGGCTCGAGAAGTAAGAAGAGAGGTTCAGGAGCTCCGAGCAATGTTCCAAGCCCGAGAAAACTCTCAAGACCTCAGAATACGGCAACCATATCCTGCTGAATGGAGGGATGTTCCCTTTCCCCCAAGATATAAACCGTTCAATATCAACCCGTATGACGGCAAAACTTCAGCAAGCCGGTACATCACTTATTTTGAGGTCACTACCGACCATCTGCCCCATGATGACGCCATCCTCACACGGTTATTCATTGGGGCACTGGAAGGAGTCGCCTTCGATTGGTACCGCAACCTGCCAGACAATTGCATTCACTCCTTCGCTGGCTTCAAGCGCTTGTTCTTGGAGAGGTTCTACGAGGTAGGGCAGGACGTCACGATGTCTACCCTCATGGACGTCGTTCAAGGAGAGAAAGAGCTGACGAGGAATTACATTAAGTGGTTTCGTCAAACCGCAATGAAGTTGCCATCTGGCAACCCGGACTCTTCCTTAATTGAAATTTGCCAAAAGAGATTACTCCCGACAATTAGTCTCTGGATGGGCGAAAGCCAATTCAAGGAGTGGAAGGCTTTTATCATCAGCGCTACAAGTGCCGAAGAACGATTGAAGAAAGCTCGCCAGCTGGGGTTGCATATCTCAGAGGGAGAGAACAAGGGAAAGCGTCCCAATGCCAGCAGCGACAATGGGGGTAGCCCCTCCAACAACCGAGACAACAGAGGCAAGCAGGCTATGGTGACCGATACAGCCCAGAAACCCGAGCCACAGCCAGCAGACAAACAATGGCCTCAAATCACTTATTCTTTCGAAGACGGCCACGTCAAGCCTATCTTGGACATGCTTATACAAGGGGACAGAATTTAGCTTCCTCCACCAAGGCGGGAACCTCGGCCGGCTGATTTGGAAAATCCGAAATTCTGCCATTACCACCGCTATGTCCACCATGCTACACACGACTGCTACCAACTGAAACGGTATATCCAGAACCTCATCGATTCGAACGCTCTGGCTATCGACTTCGAGGAGGTAACCGTAGCAGCCAACATGGTGTCCGTACAATTTGGCAATTTCCCTCCAACAGAGACTCAAGACGGTGTCATACCCATCCCTCTGGCAACGATGGAAATCGCTAATCTTCCGCCCACCCGTGATCAAACTCCCGGTTTAGTACCTCTCACCACATCACGAGGGGAAATCATGTGGGTTCATCCGGACCTAATCCACGAGGTGACTCAGCCTACTTTACCTTCTAAAAGAAAAGTGGAAAGGTCAGATCATGCCGCACCACCTCGACAGAGAAGGAGGAAGTCTCAGCTGTCACTACTCGATCTGGAGCACAAGCCCAACCAGTGGCCGAGAATCCGACTAATGATCAGCAACCCACAAACGCTGATACTCCGGGACCGGCTCAGCCTTCGACGACCGACAAGCCTAGGCCAAAGGAGACTCGCTTCGACAAATCCCTCCGAAAGGAGACACCTCAGTGGCTAGAAAGACCCTACAACTTCGACATCTTGGCTCAATTGGCCAATACACCGGCCAAATTGTCTTTATACGAACTCCTGAGGCTCTCGAAGGATGTCCGCACAGCTTTAAGCGAGGCGCTCCAAAATGCCGACGCATATTTGGCTCAGGTCAACCTTACAGGAGATAACCAACCTGCAGAGCTCCAAGATAGTGCGTGTACAGGGGCAATGCCCAATATCGTCTTCTCTCCGCAGGATATGCTCATCAAAACTAACCTGCACGATCGCCCATTGTACTACACTGGATACATCGGCGACGTGAAGGTGGACCGAATGCACATTGATCCTGGATCCTCCATAAGCATCATTCCGAAGGGTCTGCTACATCATCTTCGCATTCCGATGCACCGCCTAACACCTACAAGCACCGCCATTAGCGGTTTCAATTCGGGCAGGAGCTACCCAATAGGGAAGATACGCTTGAAATGTCAGATCGGCGATCTCCAATCAGAAGTCACCTGCTACGTCATAGATGCCGACACATCTTACAATATCCTTCTGGGGCGGCCTTGGATACACGATTACATGATCGTGCCTTCCACGCTACACCAGTGCTTCAAATATGTCGATAAGCACGGCTTCGTGAGGACAGAGTTTGCTGATATCGATCCCTTCAAAGGAGTCGAATCTTATTACTCAGATTCATGTCTGTACGAAAAATCAAAGAAGCACCTGGTCGAAGAGGAGGTGCAAGCTCACACCAAGACAACCACAGGATCAGAAGAACCTCTGACGATCCACCTCCAGGCTCGCAAACCGGGCAGTTCTGCACCCCTTACGGCTACTCTGCGTAAGGACGCAATCAGTCTGTTGGCACAAGAAGAACAAATGAGAATCCGGCTACCAAGGTCTGGCCAAGCGCCGAAACCCACACCAGGGCCACTTACCATCAGACTACCGAGAGTCGGTCAGCTCCAAACGGAGAAGCTCAAACCCTCCGATAGACCGCTTACGATACGTCTTCCTAGAAAGGGACATCACCCCGATGCGAAGTCAGACGCTTCTAGCGAACCATCCACTCCTCGCCCTGCGTTAGATGCCAAACTGGGGGTTGCCAGTCTGCCAACAACTCCACGACCTGCTCTGCCAGTCGAGCCTCTGAAGATCAAGCTGACTAGGTCGATCTCTCAGTCTTCACTTATACAGGGGGTGGCCGAAGACGAACCAGAATTAGCCAAGTATGTGGCTGCCCACTCCGATACCCCTTCCGTGGATGATGTAATCCCTCTCGAGAAGATACCTTATTTTGTCAATAAAGGGCTATCTTTGAACTACACCGAGCTCAATAAGCTATGTGCAATGTATTCTATGGACCACGGTATAGGCACTCACCTACACACACAAGTGGTAAATGTATATACCACAATCCAGCTTACTCCAACAGAAGACGCTTACCGAATAATCGAGGGAGGGGACCACCCGATTATCTTCGGCCGAAAAGACGATCCGTACCCCTTCACCGTAAAAGAAGTCGATCTTGAGTCAGATGCCGGAAGATTGCCTCTATACCTTTATAGTCCCCAGTCCAAATACCTCATGCAGAGGCAAGGATATGATCTAGAAACTACACCAGGTCTGAATTACGGTACCGGACGGCGACTACCTTTAAAGCCCCCAGTACCGTCTGGTAAGCCACGGGACTACTATAGCAAAACTCGATGCAGACTAGGGTACGTAACTCCCACGACGACCCCGGAGAATTCAGATGAAGAATGCGACTGCCAGTCACATTCAACCGGGTCACCAACTTTCGACTCGGATACCAGCATCGGAGGCATATTCAGACAGGTTCTGTCAGCCAACATGGCATTCGCCGACGCTTACGAAGAAAACGAGGACATTCCTGAAATCCTCGAGCTTGAGCCATGGGCCCAACAGCTAGACGCACAATGGGAAAAGCGGTTCAAGCTGAGAGAACCTCCTACAGAGGATGAAGTTATGCAGGTCGACCTCGGTACCGAATCCTCTCCAAAGCCAATCTTTGTCAGTAAAAGCCTAACAGACGAGGAACGAGAATCACTACTGGAACTCATCAGAGAATATATTGACGTATTTGTCTGGAGTTACGAAGATATGCCGGGATTAGATCCCGATATTGCTCTTCATAAACTCAACATACGGCCGGATGCAAAGCCAGTCAAGCAACAGCAACGACGTTTCCGCCCAGGAGTCATGGACGCAATCGAAGCCGAAGTCAACAAGCTGATAGCCAGCGGCTTCATCCGAGAGGAGCAGCACCCTGATTGGGTCGCCAATATAGTCCCGGTCCTTAAGAAGAACGGAAAAATCCGAATCTGCATCGACTTCCGTAATCTGAATGAGGCATGTCCTAAAGACGAATTTCCCCTCCCAATCACGGACATCATGATTGACCACACATGCGGCTTCGAACGTATGTCATTCATGGATGGATTCTCGAGATATAATCAAATTAAGATGTCCCCCGACGACGAGAAGCACACATCATTTAGAACACCGATCGGCACGTACTGCTACACAGTCATGCCATTCGGTCTAAAGAATGCTGGTGCCACATATCAGCGGGCTATGAGTATCATTTTCAGAGAACATTTGCGCAAGACAGTAGAATGCTACGTCGACGACATCGCTGTCAAGAGTCGCCGTAAGGAAGATCATCTGCAAGATCTGAGAACGGTATTCGATCTGATGCGAGCCCACAATCTGAAGATGAACCCTACAAAGTCATTCTTGGGCGTATCCAGCGGGAAGTTCTTAGGTTTCATCATCACTGCACGGGGTATCCATGTAGACCCTGAGAAAACCAAGGCAATAATGGAGATGGGTCCCCCGAAAAATCTCCGCGAACTTAGAGGCCTCCAAGGGAGACTAGCTTATATCAGAAGGTTCATTTCCAATCTCTCTGGACGATGCCGACCCTTCACACACCTCATGAAGAAGGGAGTCTCATTCGTATGGGACGAGGAATGCCAGCGTGCTTTCGACGACATCAAAGAATATTTGTCAAATCCCCCAGTCCTGGTGGCCCCGGTCCCTGGAAAACCATTCCTACTCTATGTACGAGCAATAGAACACTCCCTCGGTGCCCTGCTGGCACAAAACAACGACGCAGGCCACGAGCAAGCTATATACTATCTCAGCCGAATGATGGTCGGGCCCGAACATCGATACACTGCCGTGGAGAAAGAATGCCTCGCCTTGGTATTCGCCATTCAAAAGATGCGGCATTATGTTACAGGACAAACCATACATGTGATCTCACGGGTAAATCCCCTCAGGGTCCTCATGACTAAACCAGGGGCGCTTAGCTCTCGCCTCACTACATGGGCGATACTACTATCCCCATATCATATGATCTTCGTCCCACAGAAGGCTGTCAAAGGCCAAGCCCTGGCAGACTTTTTGGCAGCCCATCCAGGATCGGGGCTATCCAAAATATACGAGGAAATCCCAGATGAGGTCGCCGATTCGAATACAACCACCCACGATAACATATGGAGGATGTTCTTCGATGGCGCTTCAGGAACTGGACCCAAAGGAAATATCGTCGTCGGGGTCGGAGTGGTATTGATCTCTCCTACCGGGCTAGTGATCAATCGCGCCTACTCTCTCACGGAGCCCTGTTCCAACAATGTGGCCGAGTACAACGCTTTGGTCATTGGCCACCAACTCGCGAAGGAGCTGGGGGTAGAATATCTTGAAGCATACGGCGATTCACAATTAATCGTCAACCAGATTCGGGGGTCGTACGAAGTCCGCCATGAAGACATGATCCCCTACCACCAAATAGTAATCAACATCATCTCCTCATTCGAGGGATTCTTCATCGAACACATCCCCAGACTTCAAAATATCGAAGCCGATGCCCTAGCAGGCCTTGCCGCTTCCTTAGCAGTGTCGAACCAAGCCCATCACTCGGTTGACGTGATAGGCCACGAACTGGTCTGTCCCAAGAACAATATCCAATTCATGGCAAGCTATTTTGCCCAGTCAATCGACGAAACACCAGACTGGAGGCAGCCGTTCATTGACTTTGTCGTATACGACATCCTCCCCGAGAATCCAAGGGAAGCCACCTCCATCAGACGACGTTCCCTCAGATTCTTCTACGACATAGAGACAAAGATGCTATATCGACGAACCTACGACGGGTTATTGCTCCGGTGCTTATCAAACGCAGAAGCCAAAGAAGCTGTACGAGAAGCTCACGACGGTGTCTGTGGGGCCCATCAGCCTGGCCCTAAATTGCAAGACCGCCTTCGCCGGATGGGCTACTACTGGCCCACGATGGTGGCAGACGCAATAGACTACGCCAGAAAATGCAAGGCCTGCCAAGTCCACGCAGACTTCATTCACCAACCATCCGAGTTTCTACATCCAACGGTGGCGTCTTGGCCATTTGAAGCATGGGAAATGGATATCATTGGTCCAATCACCCCACCTTCCTCTCGAGGACATCACTTCATACTTGCGATCACTGATTATTTCTCCAAATGGGCGGAAGCTATCCCACTCGCAGAAGTCAAAACTTCAAACGTGATTAGCTTTCTCAAGCATCACGTCATATATCGCTTTGGATTGCCACGAAGGATCATCCATGACAATGGTCCGCAGTTTATAAGCCACGCATTCTACCGATTCTGCGATAAGCACCGTATTCAGAATGTTGCTTCAACACCATACAACCCGGCATCGAATGGGTTAGCAGAAGCATTCAACAAAACAATCCTCAAACTCCTCAAGAAGTTTGTATCTTCCAACAAACGCGACTGGAACGAGAAGCTCGGCGAATGTTTATGGGCCTATCGTACCACGATTCGAACAGCTACTGGGAATACACCATTCTCTCTAGTATATGGAAGCGAGGCAGTCCTCCCACTGGAAATTCAGATTCCCTCACTCCGCGTCGCCCTCACTTATCAATTGACAACAGACGATAACTACCGACGCCGACTACAAGAGTTGGAGGCCCTAGATGAAAAACGCCTCTTAGCTCAGCAAAGGATCGAGCTATACCAAGCACGTGTCTCAGGGGCCTTCAACAAGAAGGTCAAAATCAGAACATTCCAAGTGGGCGATCTCGTTCTAGCAGTCCGGAGGCCAATGGTCATGACTCACAAGACCGCAGGCAAATTCCAGCCAAAATGGGAAGGCCCATTTATCATTGAGGCCGTGTTTTCCAACGGCGCCTACCGTCTCGCCAAACAGAATGGGGACTTGCTTATGTTGCCCGTCAACGGCAAGTTTCTGAAGAAATACTATGTTTAGACAACATTTTCCAAATTATCGAGTCATGTATCCATTGATACCACTGAACCCACATCCACAACATTTCAGATTACCGAGCCATACACCTGCTGGCGTCGCTAAACCCTCACTTCCTCAATATTCTAAATCACCAAGTTATATACCTGCTGGTACCTCTGAACTTACATCCCGGTCACTCTATCAGATAGTAAGTCACGTATAATTACGCCTCTGAACTTTCTTCCTGAAAGAGATCCTCCCTCATGATCCACTACCCGTACTCCTAGTGCACAAAAAAGGGTAATCGATCCGCCAATCTCCGAAACGACCATGTCCTCATTACCTCTAAGTCGTTTTCACTACCACCAAAAAATAAACCGCCCCCTCGTATAGAACTTCCATGTCCTCCTACCTCTGAGTAGCTCTATGCACCCCTTCTTCATTGAGCCCACTCCTGCCATGTCCTCAATACCTCTGAGTGGGAAGGCTCCGTCGAAGAAATCACCATATTTGCCATGTCCACATTACCTCTGAGCAAGTATGTTGGTTCCCTCTCAATCTATTATCTGTACTCACAACCAGAGTACGACAAGGATAATAGGTCCACAAATGTCCTCTGTTGACCACAAATGTCCTCTGTTGACCACAAATGTCCTCTGTTGACCACAAATAGCTTCCGAAAAGTCTCTCCTGCCATGTTCTCATTACCGCTGAGCAGAAAGGTTTCAGGATAAAACCTTCATGTTTGCCATGTCATCATAACCTCTGAGCAAATGTGTTCGGTTCCCTCTCACCCTATTATCCGCATCCTGAACTAGGGTACGCCAAGGGTAATAGGTCCACAAATATTCATTCGCTAAGCTTCTTAGCATAAATCCACCATCTTACCGTGCCCCGGGAGCCCAGCTGCTCTACGGCATTCCTTTCCCCAGTACCAAAAACATCCATGACCACTTTGTTGTGACTGTCCCGGACATCCTATCTAAACTGTTATCCGTACCTAAAACCAAGGTACGCCTAGGATAACAGGTCCACAAATAAATCTCCCAGCAAGTCCAAATTCCATAAACACCGCAAGTACAAGATGAAGATGAAACATATCCATTTTTGAAGTTTCACATCCTCCGGGATTATATCACTGCTACAAGATAGAAATAAAGAGAAAATAAGCAGGATAAGACAGAGGAACAACTATGATCCGGAGGCCACAAAACGTCAAGAAATGGTCTTTCAGCGAGGCAGTCGACCGCTCAAACCACTGACTAGTTCGATACACCGGCTCTGGAGGCAACGACGTCGCCCAAATGAGCAAAAGATCCCGTTGGGAAATAAAGTCCCCAGACTTGACATAACCCCATTCTTTCAGGATAAGCATGCCAGTCATAATCCAAATTATCGTGGGGTACACCAGGGATACAAAGTTCACACAGAATATCCTATTGAAAGTAAATCATGACAAGAAAGGAGGGAAGCAAATACATTTCTTTCATTAAAAAGTTCAGCTACATTCACGCAATTAACAAGCAAAACTAAAGGAAATTCTTCACCACTTCTTCAGATGGAAAGGAAAGACACAAACCACAGCTAAACAGATAGAAACATGCAGACAGAGAATAGATATCCGCAAGAGATTCCTAAAACCTAGTTACAGAAACGCCCATACCACTCCCTCAACCACCTTACATAGGAAGGATGCAGTTGAAGGAGATCCTCATCTGGAATAGGAATATCAGAATTCCCCGAGCTATCACCCCCAGTTGTTTCGACACTCGGAGAGAGACTATCCTGTGCAGACGACGAGTCTTCCTTCTTCGTTTCTTCCTTAACAGAGGGAGACCCCTGGTCGATGACAGGGGGTGGCGGTTCCTCTGTGACTGCAACCTCAGCGCTCAGCGGAGATACTGAAAGAATCAAAGACGGAAAGACAAAATAAAAAGATATTTAGAAAATAGTCATGTGGCACGTTTAAAGACGACTCACAGGCGGCTCCCATGCATGAGACTTGTAGGCAGACCATGTAATTCGTATGCGGCTCAGACATGGGGTATACCCCATGCGGCTCGATCAAAGGACGTGTATGCAGGTTATGTGGTTGCGTGCACAAAGTAAGCAGTAGATCGGACCCTATTAGGGTTTCATGGACGTGCATGCGAATCACGTAACTCGTCTGTGGCTCAGACATGGGGTATACCCCATGCGGCTCAATCAGGGAACGTATATGTGGGTCACGTGGTTGCGTGCACGGAGGAGACAGTAGAGCAGACCCTGTTAGGGTTTCAAAATACCCAATCTTTTACATAGGTTATTACCTTCGATGGCGACGTGCACATCAAGGCAGATGGAGGGTGCGACGGTCGACGACGAAGCCGATTTCTTTCTCCTCGCCGCGGCCTTCTTCACAATCTTGGAAACCCTAGGTGCCATTACTGTTTGTCAGTTGAAGAAGAAAACAAGACAGGAGTTTTCAGTCAAAAACAAAAATCTAAAACCCGTCTATTTATAGAAAAAGAAGGATTACTGAACGACGCCTCGAACGACATGATCGACCCTTCGGCTATCGAGGCAAACTGGACAATCAGAAGGAAAAAACCCTTAGGATCCTCCCCCAAGAGACGGCATGAAATCAAAATAAATCAAGAGCATTTAATCAGGACATGTGGAAAAGAGTCTATGCGGACAGCTAACTCTATGCGGCTGAGACACTTATGCGGCATGAACGGGGCCATGCTTCTTATTCAAAGTGTTCCAATTTTACAAATTGAAAACTTTGAAGGGGGTCCTGTAGAAGCATGGAAAATATTAGAAATAAAGGCATAATGACCCATGCGGCTCTGGACAGCAAGCCTATGCGGTTCATACTGGAGTTGCTTTATGCGGCCAAAAAGGAGACCCCCAAACTCATGCGGCTCGGGGACATGCGGCTCAAATCGATGCCACGTGTGACCCCCCCTACAGTTGGCCATTGGAGTAATGGCCTCATTTTAATGCTCTGACACGACTCGACGGCTGCGACGTCTCTGACATAAAGTGTCATAATGGCTCTGCCATAATGACAGATTCTTCGGAAAAAGAAGAAGATCTCTGACCCGATCTGTCAGAAATCCTATGTTGCCACGTGGCAAAAGTCTCATGCGGCTCGGTTAAAGAACAGCTTTATGCGGCTCCGTGAGGCGTCATTCTAATATGATTAACAGAAATCTGCCATATGCGGTCCACTCATAGCCCGGCCTATGCGGCTCAATACCACATACGGCCCACAGAAACTATACGGCTCATGGAGAGGTCGTCTCCTGCGGTTCGCAAAGACCACGCATATGAGGCTCACGAAAAGTTCGTCCCCTGCGGCTCGACGAGATGTTGACTCATGCGGCTCATGAAGGGTATCTCCCTGCGGTTCAAGTATTGGCCACTCTATGCGGCCCTGGCAGGATCTTCAATCAAAAGACGTGGCATTGAAGATTCGACCGAATCCCAACGAGAATATTTGACATCATCTGCAAGACACGTGGCGAGCAATCAGATATTAGCATAACCAATCACGAAGATTTAAAGCAATCAGTATTAACTGCTCATAAGATTTGGTGCTATCCGCATTAGTGGCCGAGATTTGTTATGATCAAGATCAAGGGTCCAGATAGAATGAAGGAGCGCCGACATTCCAAACAGATAGCAAACCCTAATAATCACATCCCACCCTTATAAATAGCCAGCAGCATTCCCATAAAAAAAAAAAAAGAGGGCGGCAATAATAAAAAAAAATAAGAAGAGAGAGATACCCACAGAGAGAGAGTTCCCCATTTTTCATGACAATCACAGAGAGAGAGAAGCCCATAGAGCAACCAGAGAGGAGCAAGAAGAGCCTTTCTTCGTCAACGCCGAGCAAATCTTCCCCGAGTCAAGACTGCATACTGATCGTCCAAGGAGTAAGGCAGAGCGGCCGTCGCTTTCCCGAGCCTCTATCGTCACCCCCCAGAATCAAAAATAAACAATCGCACTTAGTCTGCTGTACCTAGGTTTTCGTCCCTAGGCTTTCTTTGTGCGAGCGAGTTTGTATTGTGAGTCTAAGTTCAGTCCTCCGATAATTGTTCTGTTCTTTTACAATCAGTGGCAAACAGGTACAAAATAATTTTTTTTCTGAAGAGAGTGAATTTTCTTATGATGAGTTATCTGATGCTTTCAGTGATCTATTGAAAGAACACAAAAAAGTATTAGATAAGTATAAGCAAGCTAGAAATGATATTCTATCCTACAAGCGTGAGAATGAAAAGCTTACTTGCTTATTGAATGATGCTAGAGATACTTCTACTTCTGATAATTCTACTAAGATTTCCACACTTGAGTTTAGATTGCATGAGGCACTTGATTGCATTGAGAAAAGCACTCAAGAAAATGCTAAGCTTAAGGAGGAATTAGAATCAGAAAAGAAGAAGTATTCTATTGCTTCATGTAGAATTGATGCTCTTTCTGCTAAGTATGATGAGATCTGTGCTAACTCTAAAAAGTTAGAGATTAGACTGGGAAAGCAGGTAGTACAACCTATGACTCAGTCTAATACAAGACACTTAGCACATCACAAAGTCACACACGTCAGATCTTTTACAAAAGAAGCAAGCAAAGTTAAAGCTTTACACAACGATGCTTTCTATTACAAGTATCCACGCACATTATATCACACCACTGCACGTTCACATACTGCTGCACATAGTACTAATGTTAATTCTTTCTGTCATTATTGTGGTATGAATGGACATGTTTCTAATCATTGTCAGATTAGAAAACTAATTGATATGAACTTGTGCTAATGGGTTCCCAAAGCTAATAAATATGGATCCAAGTATTGGATACCAAAGTCTTCACCTAATATTGTAGGTGAAGCTTCTCATATCAAATAGAACCATGGGACATGTTGGTGATTGCAAAGCTATAAAGGTCATCTTCCGAGCAATTGCACCAACATAAGTGTGGTCACTAGAACCACTTCGGCAACATGCTTCCTAAATAGTTTTTAATATTTAGCATGTTCTTATTGATTTTTTTCTAGTAGATCTCATTGATGTCTTTTAAATTGTTTATTGTTTGAATCAATGTGAGACATAATCCTAGCATGACCATCTGTTTAGCTTAAATGTTTAGTTCATACTATACAGTATTTTACTCACTTTCCATTAGTGTGACACATATGTCTATGTATGCTCTTTACTCTTAATATTTATTCTTGAAGCACGCATAGAAGCTTAATTTTGTTTTGGTGAATATGTTTTGACTCTTCGTCTTTAATATTTTTAAATGGTCACTTCTTACTGACTTGTCTTTAACATGTCACATTTACTTTGATCGTTATTTTGTGAGTATATATGTTTAGCACAAGTCTTCTATTTACTTGAAAAGTATATACATATACTTTTATGTTAACCTTGTGCTTGCATAATATATTCACTATTGATTCTCATATTTTATTGTGATTAACTTCTTATGAATCAATTATATCTTTGTATGACAAAGCATATTTATGCATGTTTTTGATCTTATGATATTTTTTTATGCTTATTAAGGATACATGAATAATTCATTTTCATTTATATATTGCTCATGTTTCTTATATTTTTGTATAAATATCTTTATGGGATATATGAGTTAAGTTCAAGTTCTATATTTTTTTAAAAAGTAGTTTTTAAACTTGTGCTTATCTCATACTTAAGCTATTGATATTTTTTAAACAAATTTATGTTCTTATCTTTATTAGCTTCATCCTCAAAGCCTTTTTTAATGATGTTTTTATTTTCTTGGCTTTTTGGTTGACATTTTGGATACATAATATTTTTCAATATCTTGATCTTGATAAACCATTGTTTGGGTATTTACTTCTCTTATATTTAGGGATTCTGGATTTCGATGTTGTTCGATGATACTGTATATATTCCTTTGAATCTAAGTTCTTAAGAGTAGAAATCATTTTGGGAACAAGCCGAAAGGGTCCTTCTGTCATACAGGTGTAAATAGCCTGAAGCGACACGATGCACTAGTCTTCGGACTACCGCTAGTTGGGAACCGGCTCCTACAGCTAACCCGAAGTGATCAATACTTTATAGACTTAAGATTTATTAAGGTGTACTTGCAACTATCGTCTAGTTCTGGATCCAAGGTAGTGAACCCAGTCCCCTAGGTTCCAGAATACATCAGCATATCTAGGTCCTACATTTTGATTTACAAATATTTTAGATTTTATTGTTACCAAATAATTTTGTAGCACATATGGATAAATGTAATTGATACATCTTATACAGTATGCTACATTGTTCTAAGATTTTTTAAGTCCATAGATTATAATTGATTTCATATTGCACTAATTCTTCTTAAATTCTCGATTATTAAAGAAGAGATTTGTTTTGGGTACAAGCCTACAAAGAGTCTGTCTGTCACCACGACTACGGTCGAAGCGAAGCGGTACTTAAGTATTCACCGGTGAACCTCCGTTAGCTGGGACAATATCTCTACAGCTAACCCAAGATTGATCATTGTTTTATAAACTAAAGATTTATTGAGATCTAGTTGCAATTGTTATCTGATAGATTTTGGATTTTAGATTTGATGGATAATATTCTTTCTTTATATTTTCACAAAAAGTAGCATATGTTGATCTATCTTGTCGATTGTGAGATTCTACAGCATAGATCAATTTATGTCATCTTTTGACTTATACGATTATTCATCATGCTAATTTGAAATATCTTTTGATTGTTTTATTTTTAAATGTTTATTTAATGGATATTTCTTTTTTTTCTAAAGATGATTGTTTTTCGTATTCCTGACAACTCATTGAATATTATGGTCTTATGATTTCGTCTTTAACTTGTGTAATATTCAATGATTTTGAGCTTTATATTATTATCTTCTTATTCAAGTTACTTACTGTCTACAACAGTAACTCTTTGCAAGAGAGAAGTCATGCATATTGACTGTCTCTCTTTCAAAGCATTTCTTTTCTTTAAACCTTACGGTTGTCAGGTGGACACCGTGCTAAGGCTTTAAAAGGGAAGTAATGAACTTTGATAAGAAGATCTAATATTTTTGAATTAGTTTCCTACTCCTGAAAATATGTCTCTGAAATTCTTAAATTTTTTATTATTATTTTTGGATATAACCATGTAAAGGTGGAGTAGTTAATTGTTTCAAGTCAATTATCCCCTTGACATGCCATATATCTAGAATATACCTTTTTTTTGGACATTTATCTAGTTATGTTTATTTGTTCAAATAGATTTATTTATGATTTACGGATTCTTTTATTGAAATTATTTTCGTGATTCGAATAGTCAGCTTTCAGTCTGATGACTAAATGGACGCATTTGAACATTTACTAAGACAGTTTATCGTAACAAATTCCACGTTTTTTTTGAAAAGCCTTTTTGATTTATTGAATCTGTCCGGTACTCAAATTTTATTATTAAAGACAGTTTTCAAAATCTTTTAATGTATTGAAATATTTTTTTTATATATGGAGATGCATATTTTGTCTCTTCATCTTTAAGCATTTATTTATTGGATATTTCTTTTGCCTAAAGATGATATTTGTTTTGAGTTTGCAATTTTATATGCATTTGTTCAAAGGAAAGAAAAGATGTATATCTTGGATATCTCTTAGATCTTGTGATTATTTTTTTATGCATATAAATTATTTTTGAACTAATACGCATATTTTAAGGGGGAGCAAATTAATTGTTTCAATTATTTTATGCCCTTAATATGTGGTATACCTAGTTCATCATGGACATATATTCTTTTAGCTTAAATATCTTGTTGAGTTGATCATGATATTTGGATTTGTATTAGATGAGCGAGTATATAATTATTATTATTTATTTTTAATTCTCTCATTCGAGTTTCTAAAAGTTATCTTGCCAAATATATATTTAATTATCCTTATTTGATTGAGTTTTAAAATTACTTTTGGCATTTTTTTTTTAGGTTTTATCTCAAAGTTCATGATTATCTATATTTAGACTGATCATACTGTGCGGGAGAGCATTCAAGTCGACTGAATTTCTCCTTCTCAAGTATTTTGTCTTCATTACCTTCATGTTTATCTAATGGATATTCATGTATCATGCTAAGGTAATTGAATTCAAATGCATGAACTTTGGTATAGATTTTGAATAGAATCTAGTATATTTATTTTCTTTTCTTTTTCGTTGATTATACTCTTATGGAGTTGATTCACTAATTTGTATGGGCAAATTATGAATTATTTTTTTTTTATGATCATTGTTAAAAGTCTCATTATATTTTTGATTTTTTTATACTAGATCTGCGAATTTCTATTCCTCATGATTTATTTATGACCAATGATTGATTTCTACTGGATTGATATTTTTTTTGGTCTATTTCAAAACCCAATATGATGAACAAAATGTGTTTTGAAATCATTTTTGATTTCTAGTTGGTAAACTATTTATTGATTGATTTTTTTAACCAACTATACTGTGTTGACAAGTTTTTATTCTTTAGTTATGCAGTTTTCTAAACTTGTCGTTACACTGTTCTCCTAATCCTTGTTCATGATTATTTTTGCTTTCCTTCTTTACTTATGCTTGAGTTCATTTTAGCTCTAATTACGGGAGAGCTTATTTTTGATCATGTCAAAGGGCGAGAAATATGTTTACGTTAGCACACAACATTCTAGTATTATGTGTCTATTAGTGATACATGCATCTATTGTATTTATATTAAACTTAAAGGATTTGCCATAATCAAAAAGGGGGAGATTGTTAGCCTAATGATTATATCATATTTTTGAATATGGCTAATCAATTAAGTTTAACATAATGATATCACTAATATTCATGTAATCACTAACATGTTGCTACTTAAACTTAGCATTGTCCTAATATCACTATTGCTATGCTTGTATCATATTGGTTTTGTTTGTCTAACATATATTTGTAGATATGCTGTAAGCATGATCAAGTTTTGTCAAACCAAGACATATGCAATAGAGAATTATTGATGGGCCAAAGACGGTGTTGGCGAAGCCCCCGAAAGGTATTCAGATTTCTATATCTGTTTATCTTTGGACGATTGCTGTCGAGTGAAAAAGGCGTCTTCAAGTCTGCTCAAATATTTGAAGAAAGACGTCATCAAAGGGCTCTTGGTTTTCCTATTTCATCAATATAATTTTTTATATTTATTGAGTCTAGAAATACGATGTACACTGCATCGTACTGGCAAATAGGCTACCCAAGAAACGTTTTCAAAATACCCTTTCGTTTTAAAAACTAGCCCACTTACAAAAGCCCAAACTACTTCCTAACTGTTTGACTTTTCAAAAAGCCCAAAAACCAGTTTGCAAAAATCTAACAGAACCCTAGCAGAACTCGGCCCGAATTCGGCCAGAGTTCGGCCAGAGTTCGGTTAGTGAACGTTGCTTTTTGAACTTGGTCTTCCTGCAGTTACGTATCCCAACGAGATTTTCTCATAGAGTTCTGCCCGAATTCTGTCCGAATTCTATCAGAATTCTGCCTTTGGAAAAACTATAAATAGAGAAGGATTTCGATCATTTCAATTCACTCAATCACTTTCATATCTCTTCTCTATAAGCTTACTACTTCTTCCAAAGTGTTATGAGCTTTTATTTTTAATCCCAAGCCAGTTACAATCCTCTAGTCGATTTGCCAGTGCGGTACGGTCTAGAAAGTTCAGAGTGGTTGTAATCAGAGGCTTGATTGAAGAAAGACTCTTCACAATTGAAGTTAGTCGAGTACTTCGGATCAAAGCTCGCGTTGTAGAAGTTGCAAGAACTTCGGATGAAAACTTGTGGTGATTTTCCATAGTGGATTAAACTGGAAGCTAGAGTTCTTCCGACTGGACTAGTCCTCACAAGAGGGAAACCAGTATACATCCTTGTGTTTGCGTTTGCTCTCTACTCTCTACTTTTTATTTACATATCTGTGATATATTATCTGTGATCTTGTTACTAACATTTTTAAATAGTTAATTTCCGCTGCCTACTCTATTCACCCCCTATCTAGAGTATTGCGCTTTACAATTCATTCCTACAATCGGTCCTACACAAACATTTGCCCATGTGTTTCTCATTCAAAATTTAAGGAAATAAGGTTACTACAAAAGTGATGCTTTTAGTATATAACCCTAACAATCTCCCACTTATACTCAAAGCATTGCTTTTCAGTATACTGTTACAAATCTTCCACTTATACTTAAAGCCATGCTGCTACACATGTGACTCCCATTCCCTCAACATGACTTTCAAAAGCCTTAGCTGGTAAGCACTTTGTAAAGGGATCAGCTAGGTTGTCGGCTGATGCTATCTTGATCACAATAACTTTTCCTTTCTTTATGAAATCTCGTATCAGGTAGTACTTGCACTCAATGTGTTTGCCTGTCTTATGGGCTCGTGGTTCCTTCGAGTTTGCAACTGCACCACTATTATCACAATAAAGTATAATAGACTTAGGCAAACTAGGTACCACATCCAAGTCCAACAGAAAGTTTATGAGCCAAACCGCTTCTTTGGCTGCCTCAGAGGCTGCCACATACTCGGCTTCCATGGTGGAATCAGTAATACATTTTTTCTTGATACTCCTCCACACAATGGCTCTACCTCCCAAAGTAAACACGTAACCTGAGGTAGATTTTCTGGAATCCCTATATGACTGAAAATTTGAGTCTGTATACCCCAAGGGAACTAAACTATCTTCCTGGTAAACTAGCATATACTCTTTAGTCCTTTTCAGGTACTTCAAAATATGCTTTACGGCAGTCCAGTGCTCTTGTCCTGGGTTAGACTGATATCTGCTGACTATGCCTACGACAAAGCAGATGTCTGGTCTCATACATAGCATTACATACATTAAGCTTCCAACTGCTGAAGCATAAGAAACTGCCTTCATGTTCTCTATCTCTTTAGGTGTCCTCGGACACTGCTCCTTTGATAGAGCAATTCCATGTCTAAAAGGTAAGAAACATTTCTTAGAATTTTGCATACTAAAACGAGTTAGTACAGTATCGATATAGAAAGCTTGGGATAATCCCAACATCTTTTCTTGCGATCTCGTAGAACTTTCATCCCAAGGACGTGACCTACTTCTCCCAAGTCCTTCATATCAAACTGTTTGGATAACCATACCCTTACATCATATAACACCTTCACATTGTTTCCAATGAGCAAGATGTCATCCACGTAAATTACTAGAAACACCACCACGTTTCTGTCACACTTTCTGTATACACATGATTCATCCTGACATTGATCAAATCTATAGGATTTTATCACCTGATCAAAACATATGTTCCAAGATCTTGAAGCTTGCTTAAGTCCATAAATGGACTTCTTGAGCTTACAAACAAGATGCTTATGGCCCTTTTCAATGAACCCGTCTGGTTGCTTCATATAGATGTCTTCCTCAAGACTTCCATTAAGAAAAGTTGTCTTGACATCCATTTGCCAAATCTCATAATCGAGATGAGCTGCAATAGATAAAAGAATCCGGATAAACTTAAGCATGGCTAAAGGAGAAAAGGTTTTCCCATAATCGATACCCTCTCTTTGAATAAAACCTTTTGCTACAAGCCGAGCTTTAAAGGTATCAACCTTACCGTCTGATCCTCTTTTTCTCTTATAGACCCACTTGCATCCAATGGCTTTTACACCAACGAATGGTTCTACAAGCTCCCAGACCTGATTAGAATCCATAGATTCTATTTCAGATATCATTGCTTTTTACCAAGACTCTGTATCTTTATCTTGGAGTGCTTCATTGTAGGTACATGGATCATAATCTTGTTCCTCAGGGACTAAGTCTGACGACTCTCCCAAGAACATATATTTATCAGGTTGTATCACAACCCTCCCACTACGACGAGGCACTATCGGTTGTGGTGTAACATTTTTGACACGTTGTGCAGTTATTTGTGGTTCATCCTTTTGTACTGTTGGTACTGAAGTACTTGGTGTCTCACGTCTCAGTTCTTCTAGAAAAACTCTATTTGTGGGTTTATGGTTCATCACATAGTCTTCTTCTAAGAATCGGACATTGGTGCTAACAATGACCTTCTGATCCTTAGGACTATAAAATAAACCTCCTTTCGTTCCACTTGGATAGCCTACAAATAAGCGTACTTCTGTACGAGATTCCAACTTATCTGCTTTCCCATTCAGTACATGTGCTAGACTACCCCAAATACGAACATGTTTCAGACTAGGCTTACGTCTAATCCACAGCTCTGTGGGAGTAAGAGGTACTGACTTAGAAGGGACCAAGTTCAAAATGTAATCTGCAGTCTCTAAGGCATATCCCCAAAATGAATCTGGCAAATCTGAATAACTCATCATTGATCTAACCATCTCCATAAGAGTTCTATTCCTTCTTTCGGCTACACTATTCTGCTGGGGTATTTCAGGTGCAGTCAATTGGGATGCAATCCCAGCCCTTGATAAATAATCCTAAACTCTCCAAAGAGGTACTCGCCACCACGATCTGATCGTAATAACTTGATATATTTTCCATGATGTTTTTCCGTTTCAGCCTTATACTCTTTGAATTTCTTAAAGCACTCAGACTTACGGTACATCAAATAAATGTATCCATACCTTGAATAATAGTCAACAAATGTGACAAAATATTCAAAATCACCTCTATCTTGGATAGTCATGGGTCCACACAAATCAGAATGAACCAATTCTTACACATCTTTGGCCCTATACCCCTTTGCCGTAAAAGGCCTTTTGGTCATTTTATCTTCCAAGCAGGATTTACAGACTGGTAGTACCTCCACTTCCAATGAACTCAAAGGTCCATCTTTAACCAGTCTTTGAATCCTTCTTAGGTTAATATGCCCCAATCGCAAGTGCCAAAGATATGTTTGGTTCATACAAGAAGAATCATTTCTCTTATTTAAGTTAGATGACATATTATTTATTTCTATAAGTTGCATTGTGGGCGAAATAGGATTAATGACATACAAATTACCAACCAATGCACTAGAACAGATAAATTTTTTATTCTTTCTAATAACAATATTGTCATTAAAATAAACTAAATATCCATCCTTAACTAACATAGAAACAGAAACTAAATTCCTTCGAAATGAAGGTGCATAAAGATAATCTCTCAATGTCGAAGACTTATTTCTACCAAAAGATAAAGTAACATCTCATAATGCAACGCCCGATACTTTTGTAGCATCACCCATGAACAAGCATATCTCTCCGTCACTGAGCCGTCTGGTTTCTTGGAACCCCTGCAATGTATTGCAGATATGATTAGTGGCTCCTGTATCTACACACCAGGTACCGATAGATAACACCGCTAAACATGTTTCAACTACTAGTAAATAAGATATACCTTTTTTGTTCCCTTGTTTGAGAAGTGGACAATCAGCTTCCAATGTCCTGACCCTTTACACTTGAAATATTTGCCTTTCGACTTTTTCACCGCGCCTTGAGGTCCCATGCCCTTCTTTGTTGAGTTTGCCTGTTTCTGAATGTTATTCTTCTTTTTACCGCCTTTTGGCTTAGAAGTAGAAGCCTTTTCAGAAACAAAAACATGACCACTCTGCCTAAAAAGAGATTCAGCATCCTATAGCTCTTTTGCAAGTTCTGCCAAACTATGCAACCTTTTGTTCATGTTGTAATTAAGGCAGAAATTGTCAAAACTTTTAGACAGAGTCCCGAGAATGATATCGATCTGGGATTCCCCATCGATTTCAGCTCCAAGGATCTCCATCTCATTCAGATGACCCATCATCTTAAGAACATGATCCTTTACTGGTGTACCCTCAGCCATTTTTGTATTTATCAAACATTTCATAGCAAACTGCCTAGCTGCTCTACTCTGATGTCTGAAGAGTTTCTTGAGGTTATTTATCATGTCATAAGCAGTGGCCATGGCCTGATGCTGATGTTGTAGTACATTTGACATAGATGCCAGAATGTAACACCGTGCCATCTCATCTGCCTTTTTCCACTTCTTATAAGCCTCTTTGACCTTTTCATCAGAGTTAGCATCAAGCTTAGGTGGGCATTCCTCAACAAGTACATATTTGTACTCCTCAGCAGTCAGAACAATGTCCAAATTACGTTTCCAGTCAATATAATTGTTTGCCATAAAATATAAAAAAACAGAACAATTATCGGAGGACTGAACTTTTACTTCACAATACAAACTCGCTTGTACAAAGAAAGCCTAGGGACAAAAACCTTAGTACAGCAATCTAAGTACAATTATTTATTTTAGATTCTGGAGGGTGACGGTAGAGGCTCGGGAAAGCGACGGTAGCTCTGCCTTACTTCTTGGACGATCGGATGCAGCCTTGGCTCTGGAGAAGAACTGCTTGGCGTTGATGAAGAAATGTTCTCCTTGTTCTCCCTATATATGCTCCTTTGTCCTTTCGATCTCTGTATATTCTCTTTCTGATTCTCTCTGGATTCGGGCGGGGATTTTACAAGGGAATGGCACCTTGCTATTTATAAGAGTGGGGGGGGGCATCATTAGGGTTTTGCAATGATTGCCTATTCTCAAAAGTCGGTGGGCTGATAGTTAATTAATCTGGGCCGTCTATCTCGAATATAATAGATTTAAGTAATTCATGTGATTGCATTAAATCTCTGTGGACAATAAATATTGATTGCCATGAATATTCGCGACTTGTAATGGCCTGCCACGTGTCTAATTTGCTCGATTTGATTTGATTTCGGCACTTATGGTGATTGCAACAAATCTGATTTTGTTAGGATTTGTTAGCACCCATAATTCCAGGAAGATAAGACTGCCACGTGTCTCAATCATCGTGAAAAGTGCCACGTGTCCTCATTGGGTCATCTTGGCAGAGCCGCATATGAGTGGGCCGCATGAGGATGAACGGCCGCATGAAGATGGGCAGCCGCATGGGGATGAACAGCCGCATGAAAATGGGCAACCGCATGGGAGTGGGCAGCCGCATGCTGATGGGCGGCCACATAAAGGATGCAGCCGCATGAAGATGGGTGGCCACATGAAGGGGGCGGCCGCATAAAGTGGGTGGCCACATAAATACAGCAGCCGCATGCCTCGGGACTCAGTGGATTCAGCCAGCTGTGAAAAGATTTTCTTCTCTTCCCTTGGAACACGCCTTTATGTCAGTGCTATCATTTGTCAGAGCTGTCAGCCGTCAGGGCATTAAATGTAGCCAAAGATGAAGGAAAAAGCTGTTGAAGGCCACGTGGCTCTGGGTCTATCCGAGCCGCATAGACACTTGAGCCGCATGGACCCCTGAGCCGCATGGGCTCTCTGAGCCGCATGGAGATCCTTCGCCGCATAGACCTTTCTTTATTATTTTCTATGCTTCTACAAGACCCCCTTCAAAGTTTTTAATTTATAAAATTAAAATACTTTGAATAAGAAGCTTGGCCATGTAACAACTCTTCTGGCCACATAGGATGTTCTGACCGTATGGGTGTCTCAGCCGTATGGCCCCCTCAGCCGCACGGCTATCTGAGCCGCATGGTCGTTCTAGCCGTATGGCCATCTGAGTCGCATGGGCTCCTTGCCACGTCTTCATGCCATGTGTGCAAATCTTTTGTATTGATTGCCTTTGATTTGCTGTCAGATTTAAGGCCGCTTTTTGGGGTAGGATCCCAAGAGTTTAGCCTTAAATAATCAGATCGCCTTGATAACCGAAGAGTCAGTTATACTACACATGGATCGATGCGTCGGTCCATGGGGGTTCTGCCTATAAATAGCAGAGTGTTTGGAAAGAAGACTTTCTTTACTTTCTGCTCTTACCCTAGCTCTCTTGTCTTCGTCCTCCTTCTCTGATCATAGTAATGGCTCCCATGAAGACTGTTGCGGCGAAGGGTAAGAAGGTAGCGTCTTCATCGGCGGCGAAGGGTAAAAAAGTTGCTTCTGTGACGACGAATGTGGCAGCTCCTCCGCCAGCTGACGTGCCCATAGTTCACCCCGACGTCCATCCCGCTATCGCTGGTAAGGACTTTTGCGTGAGTTTGGAACCCTAACTGTCATGGCTACATCGCATATTTTATGCGTGAGCCTTCATCTTCATGTGTTCCGCATGTACATCTCATGGTCGAGCTGCGGGCCGCATGAGAATCGTTACTGTGGCCGCATACGCACTTCGTCAACGAGGCCGCATAAGCTGCGCTGAGCCGCATAGACTAGCACGAATTTGTTTGTCACGTGAACCGCATGAACGTATCCGAACTCTGAGAGCCATATGAGAGCACTGTCGTATGATCCTTCGCTGGATGGAGTCGTATAAGTGTTTTTCTGAATTGAGCCGCATGAGGCTCCATTAAGCTAGAGCCACATAAGCTCAAAAACACCCATCAGTTCTCTTTGTCTATCTTTTTTAACTTATTTTCTTTTGTCTTCCTTTTTTCAGTAAATTTTCTAGTTAATGCTACGGAGGAACCTCTAGTGGGTCGTGCTCAAGCCGATATGGGCTACAGGTACGACCAGATAGTTCGGTATGTGGCGGACCATCTTCCTAGTGATGAGCCTTTGACGAGGTTAAATGCCCTCAAGAACCAACCCTTCCACTTCCTATGTGCCATGATGAATTCGGGAAAATTGGAAGGGGAATACCTGAAACCTGCATTCTTCTTTGGAGACGCTTTGACTGTGAAGAACAGTCAAGTTCTGGATATATCGGAGAACTGAAGCTTCATTTCTAATGGGATTGCGATCCGTATCCCTCAAATGGAGCGTCATTTTCCACTATCTTAGTTCAATATGCTCCCGCTGGATAGAAAGATGGAAGAGTCTTTGACTCCTACCCGGAATGGGATGTTTGTGGGCGACATGCATTACAACAACAACATGAAGTCAGTGTGTACGGGCAAGGTGCATGCCAGCCGTTATGTAATGTGATTGGCCCCGGGTACTTTCTTGAATGTGTCGGGTCCCAATTTCACATTTTCTTCAGCCGATACTTTCCTGAACCAATTTGCTCGAAAAGGCTCCTATCCAATCGGTCGGTTGGCACTCCCAAGTTGGATACACCCTATCCCCTCATGGATCAATCTGTCTATGTGGATCTCGCGAAAGTATGAAACTTTTCTGCGTGAGATTGGTCTTTATCACGCTATTCGGGGCACCAGCCACGGCTTACCTATAAATAGAAAATTATTCATGTCTTTGCTGGAGATGTACAACTGCCGTACGGGAACCTTCTATACCCCTGTAGGGGAAATGGGGCTTGCACTCCATGAGATGCACGTGATTTCCAAACTTTCTTGGGGGATGAAGCTTTTGAAGTATACACTCCTACGAATGAGGAGTTCGAAGAGCTGGAAGAACGATATCCGGGCTTCGTGGCTGCTTATCAGGAAATACTGTGCCACTATAGTACGTGCCAGCAGATAGCCAAGAAAGAAAGCAGCTCGGAAGGGAATGCTCTCTATACTAAGGATTGGGTAAGCTATCTCTTCCTGACGGAAGCCTCAGGCCGAGTTACTTTCCGAAGTCCTCAATCCCGGGAGGCGGTTCAGGCTTTGATGTCATCGACAAAGAGGGTGGCCTCCACCAGCGACAGATTTAGATGTAAGACCGACTCTTTTGGTTATTTTTATCAGGATACCCAAGAGCTGTCAGAGAAGGCGCTTCTAGCAGGATTTTTGATGGTATGGCTACGGAATTGCATAGTCTCAAGAGGAGCTGGTTCTATTGAAAGGATCAGCCGTAATTTTATTCTCCCTGCTGTGAAGCTAGTTTATAGAGTGAAACTAGCTCTTCTCCCGGCCATGGTGTGCAGCATACACCGTAGCCTCCGTACTTTTACGTCCAAGGTCATCGCTCGCGATGTGACAAAAGACTTTGAAAGGACTGAGCTGCCCTATCATTATCTGATTGGGTGGCTATTAATGCACTACCGGTCTTTGATGAGACCGGGTTCTGAAGATGGTGTGATTGCTGATGATGCTTTTATCTTCCGTTATCGCAACGAGCCTTGGGAGTATGATACCATGCGTACCTGCCAGATGGCGCTGGCGAAAGCAGATAGGTACGACTTTTTCGTATCCGTCCCTTGTTTCACTGCTGAGGAAATAGAGGACGTACATCTCAACGGTATTGGTCCTCCTCAACTTCTAGACGGCCAGATGCTTTTGTGGTTGCATAACATCCGCACCGCCCACCTGGTATACCGTAACCGTAATACTGTCTTCCTGGAACCTTACCTGCCCAGCAGGTTTGCTCGTCAGTTTGGGTACAGCCAACTTTTTCTGGACAGTCCCAGTTCTTGTCTGGGTTTTCAAGGTAGCCTCCTTGACGGCATCAGGGCCTGGCATTACTATGATACATTCCATACTCGTGCCACTTTCTCGGTTCCTGCCATTGAGGCATCGGTTGAGATTTTGTATATGGCGGCCTTGTACCATGTCATGGCAAACAAGCTCCCCATCGGTTTTAGTCTGGGTACCAGTTTTATTATTGGTACTGGCTTGGATGAGAAGCCCCAAGGGACCAAGACGAGGAAGAAGAAGAAGAATAGAGTCGAAGTGCCAGACTCAGACTCCACCACTACGGATGATGAGGACGATGAGCGTGATGCAGATAATTCTTCCTTCCTGGTGGAAGATATTGGGGCGGATCAGCTGCCTGTTTTGTTAAATGAGATGGTGGCGGATCAGCCACCTGTCGTACCTGGTTATGTACGGAAGCGTAGCAGATAAATCTCCCATGTTGGCATTATTCCTTACTTCCGAAAATTGGCTGCGACCAGACATCGCAGGCTAACTATAAGGGAGAGAAGCGATAAGGTCGACCCTGCTTCGGAGGTAAAATAAGTTACTACCATTTTTATTCAGTTCTTCTTTTCTTTCTGTTTTGATCTTAATCATTTTCCTTCCCTCCTGTATGTGTCAAAAGAAGAGGAATCTCAAGTTGCCGAGGCCGTGACTCAAGATGACGGGGGTTCCGATGAACCTGTCCCTGAAATTGCTGAATTTCATCAAGATGATGCTGATGGAGTCGTACCTCCCTCCGGGGTGGTTGGGACAGAAGAGCCAGCCGAATTTAACTTGGAGGTCGCGGGTGAGGAGACCATGTCAGCTGCGAGCGAGCTGCAGCCTCCATGCTCCTCCCCTGGTAAGATAAACCAAATCTTATCTTGCGAGAAGGCTTATCTTCTCTATCATCACATCCTTCGGGTTACGTCGATTGATGGTTGCTTTGGACGTACAGGTCCCGCCCCTTTATTGCCGGGGACGGACATTGTCAGGGCAGACTCTACCGGAGGGGATCTGATGGAAGCACGTGAGCATCCTTCTCTTCCAACCTATATTGAGGGGCCTCCAGCTGGGTCTAGTTCGGGGGCCCAAGTGGCGGCACAGCCGGGGCAGGGAATAATGCTTCCTGCGTCCTCCTCTGCGAATATGGTTTCGGGGGTTAACCTTTCCGTCTTGCCGAGTATCCAAGCTCTTCGGGCGGCGGAAGAGGAGCTAGCCGCTATTCATGCGTCTTTTTGCACAGAATTTGTTTTCTTGGTGGCAGGGATGGCAAGTTCCGATGCTACTCCTTCGACACTGCCAGCCACACTTCCTTTGACGTCGTCCTCCACAGAAGTTTTGGATGAAGTGTCACAGGATGTGGTTGACAGCTTTTACCGCCACCTGAAGAGAGGGGTCGAGCCAGCTGTGGAGAGGGGGACTCCCTTTGCTATGGCCCGTCAGTGCACCGGTGGCCAAATCGACATCCTTAGAACACTCTCTAGTGGGGCGGGGCTTGCTGCGCTTCTGGAGCCCAAACTGCTAGAGGCTGATCGACTTGTGACCCAGTTTCACGTGCTGCGGCAAGCTGATCAGTCTGCAACAATAGATCAAGAGCGCCCTTTCCTCATAACCGCGGTGGAGAAGGTGAGGCTTGCTCGAGATTCGATCAAGCCGACCATACTGAAGGATCGCCGTGATCTGTCCCAGTTATACGATCAATTGAGCCATAGAAATGAAGATTGCACGGCTCGGGAAGCGACCGCCTCCCGCGGGGTAATCGACACCAGGGAGCAGATGCTCGAGCTCCAGAGAAAGCTGGCCTTTTCGGAGTCTGAGCTCGAAGACGCCCGTACCGAAAAGGTTCTTGTTATCCAGGAGGCTAACAGACTTAGTCGAGCTTCTGCCAATCTAGAGCTCGCCCTGAAGAAGATGGAGGATGGCTGGCAGGCACACATGTATTTTAATGATGCGGACCGGTTGTCCTAGGAAGCGAAGCGCCGAGCTAAGCAGCGGCTTGAATGGGGGACTGCCTTGGTAAAGGACCGCCTCCTGGAATTATGTAATGTCGAACCATAGTCGGCCTTTTCTTCTTTTGTTATGTTCTTTTTGAGGGGGACATGGTCCCAGAACATGTAATGCTTTTTGGCTTCCAAATAAAAGAGTATGCTTTATTCTACCCTTTACCTGTACTGCTTGTTGTGTTTGTGGTGTTATGGTGGCGTTCGCCCCGCTTGGGGGACTGTTTGTGGACCTGTTACCCTTGGCATACCTTGGTTTTAGGTACGGATAACAAGTTTGATGGGGATACCTAGAATGATTCCACGGCAAGGTGGTCATGGATTTTCCGGGTATCGGGAGAAAGAATGCCATGGAGAAGTTAGGCTCCCGGGACATGATGAGAAATGATGTGCATGTACTAGGAAAATTAGCACAGCGTTTGTAGTCAACAGAGGACATTTGTGAGCCTATTATCCTTGGCATACCCTAGTTCAGGATACGAATAATAAGACGAAAGAGAACCAACATACTTACTCAGAGGTAATGAGGACATGGCAAGTATGGGGGTTTTACCGCGGAGTCTTCATACTCAGAGGTAATGAGGACATGGTAGGAGTGGACTCAACGGAGGATATTTGTGGTCAATAGAGGACATTTGTGGACCTATTATCCTTGGCGTACCCTGGGTTTTTTTTTGGTACAGATAATAAGTCGAGGAAGGACCAACATATTTACTCAGAGGTAATGAGGACATGGCAAATATGAGGGTTTCTTCGATGGAGCCTTCCCACACAGAGGTAATGAGGACATAGCCGGAGTGGGCTCCATGAAGGGGTACATAGAATGACTCAGAGGTAATGAGGACATGGAAGTTCTATGTAGAGGGGTGATTTGTTTTTGGCGGAAGTGAAACGACTCAGAGGTAACATCGACGTGGTCCTTTTGAAGATTTTGTGGATCTGTTACCCTTTTTGTGCACTGGGAGTGCGTGTAGTGGATCATGAGTGATCGGAATGTGAGTTCAGAGGCACCTGCGGGTACATAACTCAATAATCTGGAAGATGGTGAATGTGAGTTCAGCGGTACCGACGGGTACATAAGTCGGTAATCTGAATTTGGCATATGAGCTCAGCGGTACCGACGGGTACATAACTCAATAATCTGGAATTTGGAAATGTGAGTTCAGCGGCACCAGCGGATACATAACTTGATAATTTAGAATTTAGAGAATGTGAGTTCAGTGGTACCTGCGAGTACATGACTCAATAATCCAGAATTTGGAATATGAGTTCAGTGGTACCGGCGGGTATATGACTCAATTATCCGGAATTTGGAATATGAGTTCAGCGGTACCGGCGGGTACAGAACTCAATAATCTGGAATTTTATGAAAATGTCGTTTAGACATAATATTTCTTCAGGAACTTGCCGTTGACGGGCAACATGAGCAAGTCTCCGCTTTGTTTTGCGAGGCGGTAAGCACCGTTGGAGAATACGGCCTCAATGATAAATGGACCTTCCCATTTTTGCTAGAATTTACCGGCGGTTTTGTGAGTCATGATCATCGGCCTCCGAACTGCCAGAACGAGATCGCCCACTTGGAATGTTCTGATTTTGACCTTCATGTTGAAGGCTCCGGAGATGCGTGCTTGGTAAAGCTCGATTCGTTGCTGAGCCAAGAGGCGCTTTTCATCTAAGGCCTCCAACTCTTATAACCGGCGACGATAGTTATCGTCCGTCGTCAATTAGTAAGTGAGAGCAACGAGGAGCGAGGGTATTTGAGTCTCCAATGGGAGAACTACCTCACTCCCGTACACCAAGAAGAATGGTGTGTTCCATGTGGCTATTCGGACTGTGGTACGGTACGCCCATAAGCATTCACCAAGCTTTTCGTTCCATTCGTATTTGATGGATGATACGAACTTCTTGAGAAGTTTGATGATTGTTTTGTTGAATGCTTCTGCCAACCCATTCGCTGCTGGGTTGTATGGCGTTGAAGCAATATTCTGGATGCGGTGCTTGTCGCAGAACCGATAGAAGGCATGGCTTACGAACTGCAGACCATTATCATGGACGATCCTTCGGGGCAGTCCAAAGCGATAGATAACGTGATACTTGAGGAAGCTGAGCACGTTTGAAGTCTTTACTTCTGCAAGCGGAACAGCTTCCGACCATTTGGAGAAATAATCTGTGATGGCAAGTATGAAGCGATGTCCTCGAGAAGAAGGTGGAGCGATCGGACCGATGATATCCATTCCCCATGCTTCGAATGGCCAGGATGCCACTGTTGGATTTAGAAATTCGGATGGCTGGTAGATGAAGTCCGCGTGGACTTGGCAGGCTTTACACTTTCATGCGTAGTCTATCGCATCTGCTACCATCGTGGCCCATTCGGCGAAGACGGTCTTACAATTTTAGGCCAGGCTGATGGGCCCCGCATACACCGTCGTGAGCTTCGCTTATGGCTTCTTTGGCTTCTGTATTTGACAGACATCAAAGCAATAATCCATCGTAGGATCGGTGATACAGCATTTTCGTCTCTGTATCGTAGAAGAATCTGAGAGAACGCCTTCTGATAGAGGTGGCTTCCTTTGGGTCCTCCGGCAGAATGTCATAGACTATGAAGTCAATGAATGCTTGTCTCCAGTCTGGTGCTTCGTCGATCGTCTTAGCAGAATAACTCGCCATGAATTGAACATTGTTTTTGGGACAGACCAGTTCATGGCCTATCACATCCACCGATTGATGAACATAGTTCGGAACCGCTAGGGAAGCGGCAAGGCCTGTTAAGGCATCGGCTTCGATATTTTGTAGTCTGGGAACGTGTTCGATGAAGAACCCTTCAAATGACGAGATGATGATAATAGCTATTTGGTGATAGGGGATCATGTCTTCATGGCGAACCTCGTATGAACCCCGAATCTGATTGATGATTAACTGTGAATCGCCATATGCTTCAAGGTATTCTACCCCCAGCTCTCTTACAAGTTGGAGACCAATGACTAAAGCGTTATACTCGGCCACATTGTTAGAGCAGGATTCTGTGAGGGAGTAAGTACGGTTGATCACCAATCCGAAAGGAGAAACCAGTACCACCCCGACTCCGACGACGATATTGCCCTTAGGTTCGGTCCTTGAGGCGCCGTCGAAGAACATCCGCCATATATCATTGTGAGAGGTTGCATGAGAGTCGGCGACCTCATCTGGGATGTCTTCTTATATTCTGGCCGACTCCGGGCCTGGATGGGCTGCTAAAAAGTCTGCCAGAGCTTGACCTTTGACAGCCTTTTGCGGGATGAAGATCATATGGTAGGGGGACAGTAATATTCCCCATGTAGCGAGGCGAGAGCTGAGTGACCCTGGTTTTGTCATGAGGACCCTGAGGGAGTTGACTCGTGATATCACATGTATGGTTTGCCCCATGACATATTGTCGCGTCTTTTGAATGGCGAACACCAGGGCGCGGCATTCCTTCTCCACGGCAGAATATCGGTGCTCTGGCCTGATCATCATTCGACTTAGGTAATATATAGCTTGATCATGGTCTGTATCGTTGTTTTGTGCTAGCAGAGTGCCGAGGGAATGCTCTATTGCTCGTACATAGAGCAGGAATGGTTTTCCAGCAACCGGGCCCACCAGGACTGGAGCGTTCGACAAATATTTTTTGATGATGTCGAAGGCACACTGGCATTCTTCATCCGATACGAATGAGACGGCCTTCTTCATGAGATGGGTGAATGGCTGACATCGTCCGGAGAGGTTGGAGATGAACCTCCTGATGTAAGCTAACCTCCCTTGGAGGCCTCGGAGTTCTCAGAGATTTCTCGGGGGACCCATCTCCCTGATTGCCTTCGTCTTCTCAGGATCTACGTGGATACCCTGGGAGGTGATGATGAAACCCAAGAACTTTTTGTTGGATACGCCCTAAAAGGATTTTGTAGGATTCATCTTCAGGTTGTGTGCTCGCATCAGGTCGAATACCGTCCTCAGATCCTGGAGGTGGTCTCCCTTACAGCGACTCTTGACGGCGATGTCATCAATATAGCACTCCACAGTCTTACGTAAGTGGTCTATGAAGATGATACTCATGGATCTTTGATATGTGGCTCCAGCATTCTTTAAACCGAAAGGCATGACTGTGTAGCAGTATCTGCCAATCGGTGTTCAAAATAATGTATGCTTTTCGTCGTCAGGAGACATCTTGATTTGGTTGTACCCCGAGAAACCATCCATGAATGACATGTGTTCGAAGCCGCATGTGTTGTCGATCATGATGTCTGTGATAGGGAGGAGGAATTCATCTTTGTGACATGCTCCGTTCAAATTGCGGAAGTCGATGCAGATTCGAATCTTCCCATTCTTTTTGAGGACTGGTACTATGTTGGCGACCCAGTCTGGATGTTGTTCCTCACGAATGAAGCCGCTGGCTATCAGTTTGTTGACTTCAGCTTCGATCGTATCCATGATGCCTGGGCGGAAGCGTCGTTGTTGTTGTTTGACTGGCTTTGCATCTGGCCGAATGTTGATCTTGTGAAGAGCAACATCGGGATTTAGCCCTGGCATGTCTTCATAGTTCCAGGCGAACACATCAATATATTCTTTGACGAGTTCCAGTAGTGATTCTCGCTCTTCGTCTGTCAGGCTTTTACTAACAAAGATTTGTTTTGGAGAAGAGTCGCTGCCTAGATCCACTTGCATGACCTCATCTTCAGTGGGAGGTTCTCTTTGTTTAAACCGTTTCTCCCATTACGCATCCAGATGTTGGGCCCACGGCTCTAATTCGAGGAGTTCAGGCAAGTCTTCACCTTCTTCGTAAGCATCAGCGAATGCCATGTTGACGGACAATGCCTGCCTGAATACATCCCCGATGCTGATATCCGAATCAGAAGCTGGTGATCCGGTTGAGTGTGACTGCCAGTCGTATTCCTCATCTGAGCTCTCAGGGGTCATTGTAGGCGTAACATACCCCAGTCCGCATCGGGTCTTGTTGTAGTAGTCCTGTGGTTTGCCAGCCGGGACTGGCGATTTTAAAGGTAATCGTCGACCAGTACCGTAGTTCAAACCTGGCATAGTCTCCAGATCATACCCCTATTTTTGCATGAGGTATTTGGATTGGAGGCTATTTAGATAGAGAGGCAGCCTTCCGGTGTCTGATTCGAGGTCGACTTCTCCTATGGTGAAGGACTATGGATCATTCTTCCGACCGAAGATGATTGGATGGTCCCCTCCTTCGATTATACGGTAAGCGTCTTCCACGGGAGTGAGTTGATTTGCGGTGTAAATATTTGTCACCTGTATATGTAGGTGAGTGCCTATACCGTGTTCCATAGCATATATTTTACAAAGCTTGTTAAGCTCGATGTAGTTCAAAGATAGTCCTTTATTGATGAAGTAAGGTATCTTTTCTAGCCGGATTACATCATCTGCTGATGGAATATCAGTGTAAGCGGCCACATATTTGGCCAGTTCTGGTTCTTCTTCGGCCACCCCCTATATAAATGAAGACTGAGAGGATGACTTGGGCAACTTGATCATCAGAAGTTCTGCTGGTGGAGCAGAACGTGGAGTTGTTGGCAGACCAGCGACCCCCAGTTTGGTACTCGACGCTGGGCGGGGAGTGGTTGGCTCGCTGGACGCCCCCGACTTTGCATCGGGGTAACGATTCTTCTTGGGAAGACGTATCGTCATTGGTCTGTCGTTGGGATTGAGCTTCTCCGTTTGTTGTTGGCCGACTCTAGGCAGTCTGATTGTCAGTTGCTCTGTTGTGGGTCTTGGCGCTTGGCCGGACCTTGGTAGCCGGATTATTATTTGCTCTTTTTGTGCCGAGAGACTGATTGCGTCCTTACGCAGAGCGGCCGTAAGGGGTGCGGACATGCCAGGTTTGTGAGCTTGGAGGTGGATCGTCAGAGGTTCTTCTGATCCTGTGGCTGTCTTAGTACGAGCTTGCGCATCTCCTTCACCAAGGTGCCTCTTCGACTTTTCGTATAGGCAGGAGTCTGAGTAGTAGGATTCGACCCCTTTGAAGGGATCGATGTCGGCAAACTCTATCCTCACGAAACCGTATTTGTCGATATACTTAAAGCACTGGTGCAGCGTGGAAGGCACGATCATGTAATCGTGTATCCAAGGGCGCCCCAAGAGGATATTGTAGGAAGTGTCCAAGGAAGTGTCCACATCTATGACGTAACAGGTTACTTCTGAGTGAAGATCGCCAATTTGGTACTTCAAGTAAATCTTTCCAATCGGGTAGCTCCTGCCCGAATTGAAGCCGCTGATGGCGGTGCTTGTTGGCGTCAGACGATGCATAGGAATGCGAAGATGATGTAACAGACCCTTCAGGATGATGCTTATGGAAGAACCAGGATCAATGTGCATCCGATCCACCTTCAAGTCGCTGATGTATCCAGTATAATATAACGGTCGATCGTGCAGGTTGGTTTTGATGAGCATATCCTATGGAGTGAAGACAATATTAGGCATCGCTCCCGTGCAAGCGCTGTCTTGGAGATCTGCAGGCGGCCTCTCTCCCGTGAGGTTGACCTGAGCTAGATATGCGTCGGCGTTCTGGAGTGCGTCGCTCAAAGCCGTACGAACATCCTTAGAGAGTCTCAGAAGCTCGTATAATGATAATTTGGCTGGTGTGTTGGCCAATTGCACCAAGATGTCAAAGTTGTAGGCCCTCTCCAGCCCCTGAGGTGCCTCTTTCCGGAGGGATTTGTCAAAGCGAGTCTCCTTCGGCCTAGGCTTGTCGGTCGTTGGAGGTTGGGAAGGTCCCGGAGTGTCAGCAGTAGCCGGCTGATGCTCTTCAGCTGAGTTATCTGGCGTAGGTTAGGATTGAGCACCAGACCGAGTGACAACAGCTGTGGCTTCTTTGACATCTACCGAAATTATGCGGCAGGATCTTACCTTTCCACCCTTCTTCTTGCTAATGGAGAGTGGTATGGACTGGGTTACTTCTGGTACCAAATCTGGATAGACCCACATGACCTCCCCTCGTGACGTGGTGAGGGGTACCAGACTAGTAGCTTGATCTCGAGGAGGCGGAAGATTAGCAATCTCGATTGTTGCCCGAGGGATGGGTACCATGCCGTCTTGAGTCTCTGTTGGAGGGAAGCTGCCAAATTGTACAAACACCATATTGGCTGCCACGGTTACCTCCTCGAAGTCAATGGCGAGAGCCTTTGAATCGATGAGATGTTGGATGTATCGCTTCAGTTGGTAGCAGTCATGTGTAGCATGATGGATGTAGCGGTAGTAATGGCAGTACTTTGGGCTCTCCATTTCCGCCGGCCGAGGTTCCCATCTTGGTGGAGGGAGCTGAATTCTATCCCTTGTATGAGCATATCCAAGATGGGCTTGACATGACCGTCTTCGAAGGAGTAGGTCATTTGTGGCCATTACTTGTCTGCCGGTTTTGGCTCAGGTTTCTGGGCTGTGTCGGTTACCCTAGCCTGCTTGCCCTTGTTGTCCCGATTGTTGGTAGAGCAACCCCCATTGTTTTTGTTGGTAATAGGACGCCTGCCCCTGTCCTCTCCCTCCGAGATGTGCAATCCCAGTTGACGAGCCTTCTTCAACCTGTCCTTGGCGCTAGTAGTACTGATGATAAACGTCTTCCAGTCCTTAAATTGACTTTCACCCATCCAGAGGCTGATTGTTGGAAGCAGTCTCTTTTGGCAAATTTTAATTAAGGAGGAATCCGAATTACCGGACGGCAACTTCATGGCGGTTTGGTGGAACCGCTCAATATAGTTCCTTGTCAGCTCTTTCTCTCCTTGAACGACATCCATGAGGGTGGACATTGTGATGTCCTATCATACTTCGTAGAATCTCTCCAAGAACATGCGCTTGAAGCTGGCGAAGGAGTGGATGCAGTTGTTTGGCAGGTTACGGTACCAGTCGAAGGCGACCCCTTCCAATTCCCCGATGAATAATCGTGTAACGTCGCCATCGTGTTTGCCAATTTTGACTCAAGTTTCTGGGCTGTGTCGGCTACCATAGCCTACTTGCCCTTGTTGTCCCGATTGTTGGTGGAGCCACCCCATTATTGTTGTTGGTATTAGGACGCCTGCCCCTGTCCTCTCCCTCCGAGATGTGCAATCCCAGTTGGCGAGCCTTCTTCAACCTGTCCTCGGCGCTAGTGGCACTGATGATAAACGTCTTACAGTCCTTAAATTGACTTTCACCCATCCAGAGGCTGATTGTTGGAAGCAGTCTCTTTTGGCAAATTTCAATTAAGGAGGAATCCGAATTACCGGACGACAACTTCATGGCGGTTTGGCAGAACCGCTCAATATATTTCCTTGTCAACTCTTTCTCTCCTTGAACGACGTCCATGAGGGTGGACATTATGATGTCCTGTCCTACTTCGTAGAATCTCTCCAAGAACATGCGCTTGAAGGTGGCGAAGGAGTGGATGCAGTTGTCTGGCAGGTTACGGTACCAGTCGAAGGCGACCCCTTTCAATGCCCCGATGAATAATCGTGTAAGGATGGCATCGTCGTGGGGTAGATGGTCGGTAGTGACCTCGAAGTAAGTGATGTACCGGCTTGCGGAGGTCTTTCCATCATATGGATTGATGTGGAAAGGTTTATACTTTGGTGGAAAGGGAATATCTCTCCACGCAGTAGGATACGGTTGTCGTATCCTGAGGTCTTGGCAGTTTTCTCGGGCGTGGAACATGGCCCGGAGCTCCTGGACTTCTCTTTTTGCCTCCCTGGCCTCGTCTACAGTGGTAGGAGCCGACATTTATGGAAGATTATTGCCAGGGTTTGGTGCCACTGAGTTAGAGTCTGCATTGACCGCGGGACCCACGTTTGTTTGGCCAAGCGGCCCTCCTTGCAGAGTAGGGAGGGCTGCTTTAATTTTGTCCACCGATTTGACCAAAGTACGCAGTATGGCCTCCAGAGTGTCGATGCGTTGGCGATCACTAGGACCATCTTGGTTGTTGTGTGTCATGAATACTGTCCTCACATGAGAAGAAGTGGAAGGGACGGTGGATGACGTACACTCCGAATCATACCCCTGTAATGAGAAGTCATCGAGGTATGTGGAAATGTCTTCCTCTGGTTCGGACTCAGAAGGAACAGTACCCCCAGCTTTCGAGTTTGCCTCGTCTTGGGAATTATGGACGTCCTCGACGACGTCGGGATTTGCTGCATCTAATGGGAGAGTTGTTTCCCCCAGCTCGTCTTCTTGAAATATCGGATTATCGTGGAGGTTCGGGGGAGTGCTACCCCCAGCTCCAGCAACCCCCAGTGATACAAACGATGAATCTCCCACTGTAGCAAATTTCGTCTTTGAACGGGTACCTTGGAAAACTCCGGTGGTGGACACCCACTTAGACGACAGTCTCTTAGTCATAGTGGTTGAAATCTTTGGGCTGGAAATATTTGTCTTCTTTCCCCTTCCATCGGCGAGGATTTTCTGAACAGAGTTGCAGGAGATGACGGAAGTGCCTCATCTTCTGAACATGGTTGTTGCAGTCTTTGGGAGATGAACTGTCGGTCTTCTCGTACCGTTGCGTTATTGCAACAACAGTTGACGATGACTTGGGTGCAGTGACGTCCGTGGGAGGACTCTTTGTACCCCGAGGCCCCCTCTCTTTCCTTGCGTTTGTGGCGGATAGCCTCACGTAAGTCAGATGGGTCTGAAATGACCATGTTTGCTCCCTGGATTTTAGAAGACTTTTGGGAACCATCCTATCCATTTGCCGTCGGAGGCTGGACTCGAGTGGTTCTGTACAACTTCCCATCAGAGGCCAGTATAACAGTATGTGGAACGCTCGGATGGTCAGAGGTTGGGACAGCGGACTGAGCTTGCCAAGCCTGCGCTGTCCTAGACTTCTTCACTCTAGTACATGGGGGCACATAGTAGGAAGAGTCTAAGTGGTGCTGGAGAGAGTCAGACATGTCTTCTTGGGGGCACGAGAGATCAGGACCATAAGAGAGGCGGTCGAAGACTGAGCCGCGTGGGGCAGGCGGCATGCGGCTGGAATCAACAGTCTTCATGCGGCTGGCAATCGTAGCCGCATGGGCTTTTTTCATGCAGCTGAAAGTCTCAGCCGCATAGGTCTTCTCCATGCGACTGGCAATCCTGGTCGCGTGAGTGTTATGCATTTGGCTGGCAGTTTCGGCCGTATGGAGAATATTCATGCGGCTGGCAAGTTTGGCCGCATGGGTCTTCGTCTTGCGGCTAGTGCCTTTGTTCGGTTTCTTCCTGGAGCGCATAGAATTACTCTTTGCCCCTGCAAATCCATTATCGTAGTGCTTTCCTCTGCCGGACTTGGGGACAGCAGAGTCTTCTATGGCTTGAAGTGGGGCCGCATGAGAGTTGCCTTCGCCGTCTTAGGCAGCAGAGAGTGCTTCATCCAGAGCTTGGGGAGGAGCGAATGATTTTGGCCTCCACTCCCTGCGAGCCTTCTTTGTGCGGGTTCACTTTTGGATCGGGCCAGCGCTTCCTTCGGAGAGCATTTCTTCGAACGCCTGTTGGTCGAAGCGGACGACCATCTTCTGTTGTGTGGAGCCAAGTTTGGCTGCATCGAATTGCATCACCAACTCCTCAGCCGTGGAGAAGTTTTTCTCCAGCAGAGTCGTCATCGTATTTTCTATGAAATATAAAAGAACAGAACAATTATCGGAGGACTGGACTTTTACTTCACAATACAAACTCGCTTGTACAAAGAAAGCCTAGGGACGAAAATCTAGGTATAGCAATCTAAGTACAATTATTTATTTTAGATTCTGGTGGGTGACGGTAGAGGCTCGGGAAAGCGACGGCAGCTCTGCCTTACTCCTTGGACGATCGGATGCAGCCTTGGCTCTGGAGAAGAACTGCTTGGCGTTGATGAAGAAATGCTCTCCTTGTTCTCCCTGTATATGCTCCTTTATCCTTTCGATCTCTGTATATTCTCTCTCTGATTCTGTCTGGATCCGGGCGGGGGGTTAGCAAGGGAATGGCACCTTGCTATTTATAAGAGTGGGGGGGCATCATTAGGGTTTTGTAATGATTGCCCATTCTTAAAAGTCGGCGGCCTGAGAGTTAATTAATCTGGGCGTCCATCTCGAATATAATAGATTTAAGCAATTAATGTGATTGTATTAAATCTCTATGGACAATAAATGTTGATTGCCATGAATTTTGCGACTTGTAATGGCCTGCCACATGTCTAATTTGCTCGATTTGATTTGATTTGGGCACTTATGGTGATTGCAACAAATCTGATTTTGTTAGGATTTGTTAGCACCCATAATTCCAGAAAGATAAGACTGCTACGTGTCTCAATCATCGTGAAAGCGCCACGTGTCCTCACTGGGTCATCTTGGCAGAGCCGCATATGAGTGGGCTGCATGAGGATGAACGGCCGCATGAAGATGGGCAGCCGCATGGAGATGAACAGCCGCATAAAGATGGGCAACTGCATGGGAGTGGGCAGCCGCATGCTGATGGACGGCCGCATAAGGGATGCAGCCGCATGAAGATGGGTGGCCGCATGAAGGGGGCGGCAGCATAAAGTGGGTGGCCACATAAATACAGCAGCCGCATTCCTCAGGACTCGGTGGATTCAGCCAGCTGTGAAAAGATTTTCTCCTCTTCCCTAGGAACACGCCTTTATGTCAGTGCTGTCATTTGTCAGAGCTGTCAGCCGTCAGGGCATTAAATGCAGCCAAAGATGAAGGGAAAAGCTGTTGAAGGCCACGTGGCTCTGGGTCTATCCGAGCCTCATAGACGCTAGAGCCGCATGGACCCCTGAGACGCATGGGCTCTCTGAGCCGCATGGAGATCCTTGGCCGCATAGACCTTTCTTTATTCTTTTCTATGCTTTTACAATAATTAGGTCCAGTAAGTTTATTTTTTTTTTTAAATCACCATAAGTGGACTGAAAGAACCCATTTTTTTGAAATCATGAGAATCACATAAATAAAATTATGTAGGGCAAAAAAACTTTTTGAATTAACTAAATATTGATTCCCTCAAAACAATAATAAGAAATTCACCAACACCTTGAACACCATGAATTTAGCATGCCACGATAGTGTGGACGTATACAAATTTGACTTTGTTCAAGTAGGTTTTTCTTATTAATTTTACTATCATGTCAACATAACTTTATGACGAATAAAATTAATATGCTGGTCTAGCTCTGGTCATACAAATAATAGCAGTAACTCCGATGGGGAGGATACCATTATTTGTATCTAAGTGTATACCATTACTTAATACTAAGTTCATTACCTTGTAATGAGTTCCTTCAGATGGAGAAGTAAATACATACTAGGTAACTTTCTATAATTATCCCTAAGAAAGTTTGTACCGGTGATCCATAATTATACTCATCCGATATGGAGGAAAGAACTAAAGCCAACACGCAAGTATAATTATATCACCTACAAACCAGTAATGGAGACCATAGGATTTATACTAAATAAATATCCACTCCCACTTAGTTATTTAACAATGAGGGTTTTTCTACTAGTTGATATTATATCCATGTTGTCCATTATTAATGTAGGCTTGGTTTTTCAAAAAAAACAACCATACAATAATAAACATGCATAATCAGAAAAAGCAAAATAACAAAAATAAGAGAAAATATCCAACTATTATGGTCATCTTTGCTGCTCCGTCCTCAACTATCCGAATCCAAAATCTGCCGCTAAGCAGATCTATTTGGGGTTCGACCAGCATCTTGTCTGACGTCAGAAACAGCCACCACCGCTATCACGATTGATCAAAAATAATTAAAATTACATCAATCCTATGCCTTCCGAAGGAGTTCACACATAATCTAGATTGAAAAATTAAAATAATAAGCACGACCAACCCTCGTAATTTTAATTACATCCACAGCAACAACAACATCCACGATATGTCCATGGTTTAAACAACACAATCAAAATCAAGCTTTGGACCATAATAGTTGGATCTAAGATGCCTGCAAAACCAAGTTAGAACAGATCTACATCTACCGACTATTATACAGCGCAGGTTTTATTGGACAACATGGACGTATCAATCAATATGTAGATCCAAAGTGGCTCTGATACTAATTGATGAAACTGGGGATTCCCAGGACCCTTTTTTGTGTGCGTATTGATCGATAGAAAGTTAAACAGATCTAATACGTGTTCTAACCCTTCATAGGCGGAAAATAGGGTTCACGAATTATACCTACGACGGAAAGAAGATAAGTAATTCCTGGCAATCTCGAACGGACGACCCCAAGATCTTCTGCATGTATTCCTTCCTCGAGTTGGACGTCGTGTGGACGACGATCTTCTAACCTTTTCTTCTCTTTGGCAGCCCTCTCGTTCTCTCCTTATGTGAATCACGAATTTAGAGAAAGTTTCAGATTTCTGATCAGTAATCTGGCGGCCAGAGAATAGAGGATATATATAGGTTACGGAAGGGACCATGAGAAGAAATTAGGGTTAGGTCTCCTAACGGATCTGGATATCCCGTGTTCAGCCCGAACACACAATCCAGGCCCATTAACAATAGCTGGGTCCACTAATGAGCTATTGTTGTACTACCTCTATAATCCAAAATTATGTTTGTGGGCTCCTTTTATTATATGCTCGTTTGGCTCCACATGTGAAGATATCGTATGTCCGTCGATCAAATTAAGTTGCTGACAACTATATTAATTCGACATCTTTTATCCTTAAGTAGTACCGCTCAACTTTATTTGTTATATCGGATACAATCCACCTGCAGGGTTTATATGACAATCCTTATGAGCTTCTTAAGGGGACATCATCAACCCGATGTATCGGGACATGAATTCCATTTATAATCAACAGCCCATCAAACATACAATATTATTACCCAATTCATAGAGGTTGTTAATCCATAATGAATCTCACTCTTTTATGAGTCAAAGTAATGCACACTGCATATACATGTCCGTTATTATATCTGGATTAAGAGCACAAGCATCAATAATAACAGAGGAGTTTGTTCTCTTATGTAGTCAGTACAAAGAGAACAACCTCAAGTGGTCCTGTTCACTACACACAAAGTGTACTAGTGTAAACCTATAGTCAAGATAGACTAATATCAGATTACACTACAACATTTCTAATAGATTGTCCAAGTCCATCTAGGTTGCGAACTATTTGTATACTCCATAGGAAACTAATAATATGATCTTCTGTGTGACACCACATACCATATTATCTACAATATAGAATATCAGACATTTGCATTAACACTTGCAACAAAAACAATATGCAAACATTTTTCTATATGATTCTCATTCAAAATTTAAGGAAATAAGGTTACTACAAAAGTAATGCTTTTATTATATTACCCTAACACCTTCCTGTGCAGCCTGCACACTTATGCGCAGCATGTACCTTCCTGTACAGCCTGTACATTCCGGCACAGTCTGCGTACCTTTCTGCGTAGTCTTCGTACCTTCCTGCGTAGCCTGTGCACCTTTCTGTGCAGCAAGCGTACCTTCCTACACAGCCTGCACACCATCCTGTGCAGCCTGTGCACCATCATACACAGCTTGTGCACCATCCTACGCAGGCTATACACCTTCCTACGCAGTCTGCGTACCTTTCTGCACAGCTTGCGCACCTTCCTGCATAGCCTGTGCACCTTTCTGCATAGCCTGTGCCTTCCTGCGCAGACTCCACTTGCGCCTTCTTGCGCAGACTGTACCTGTGATTCCTGCGCAGGCTGCACCTGTACTTTCCTGTACAGACTGTACTGCCCTGTCTTGCACTTGGACTTTTTGTCTGTTTATGTTATTTTGTGGCCAGAATATTGTAAAACCTAAAATATGAAAGTTGTATATCTTTGTCTTTGCTTCAAGAATCTTCTTGTTTTACCTTAATAGGAGTTCACATGCGACTGATAGTTTCAATCATAGTTTTTGAACTTTTTTAAATGTTTTCTATATTTGACCTAAAATACGACGACCCAACTTGATAACTTTTTAATATTGAAATTGACTTGAACATGACAACATGATCTCATCTTGATGATCTTGTATAGTTAGGTAGTAATTATACACCCTACATACGCTTGACACTAGCACATGTTCAATTATTATTCTAGGTCATATACTTACTTTTATTTATTTGTTTTCACATGCCATGATATGTATTTTCTTTCGATTCTCTTATATGTTATGGTATGTATTGCCATGCCTTCTCGAATTTATTGTAGTTTGTAGTCAATGCCATGTCTAGAATTTTTTTGTTGTGGTCCGTCGTGGTGCACTCTTGTTATATGTCTCCTTTGCTTACTAGATAGTGACCCATCGTGGTGCACTTTTGTACATGTCTTTCCATGATTACATGATAGTGGCCTGTCATGGCGCACTCCCTATTTTCTCTATAGTGGCTCGTCGTCGCACACTCTTAGCTTCCAGCTTATTATATCTTCTTATTGTGGCTTGTAATAGAGTACCTTCTTGTATTGTCCGGTATTGCATATCATGTTTAGGATGGATTCTGCGGAATGCCACACCCATAATCCAACAAGAAAATGTTAAGGACTAAACAACTAGCTTGATTAATCAAAAAAATGTATACATATATACATACATGAGATTTGGAGCTACCTATCATGATGAGCATACTTCCAACACATCGTCGAGTGGGGCACCTCTTTAGAACACACATATCTTACTGCGGTGTGTCTACTATACTTAATTTTCTTTTCGCCAGGATGAGTCGGGTAGTCTGCAGGACAGGTAACTGGATTGGATTTCTCAAAAGTGAATATTGTTAGTAATTAGGATTGTGATAACCCTAGTTAGCTAATGTATAAAGCCGTACTCATTGCTTGGCCGTGATTGTTGTATGGGATTCAGTCTAGTCTAGTTTTGTCTAGACAGTGTCCAGATTTGTTTATTTCAGTACAACATTGTTTATGCTTTACTTTTGTCGATAAATGATTAGAGACTAAGTTATGTTCAGGAGAAGGATTGCAATCCTGGTCCTTGTTTGGTTTACAGGTTGTAACTTGGGTTCTGAAATAGTTCCTAAGTTATTATCATTTGTCGCTCTATATAGTTCTAACATGCTCACACGTCCCAGTTATCTAACATGCTCACATGTCCCAGTAATATAACATGCTCACATGTCCCAGTTGTCTAATATGCTCATATATTCTAGTTGTCTTACATGCACACATGTACTATTTTTCTTACATTGTTCAGTTTGTGTCACATGTTCACATGCTTCCGTTTTATTCACATGTCTACAGTTTACATTATGTCACATATTATTTACTCTATGCTCCATGTTGCTTTGCTTATTGTCTTTCTTTTCTTGAGATGAGTGCATTGGTAGTACACGAGTCTTGATCCATATTTACTTATTTATGTCTCTATCCATTACTATGTTAGTTATTGCTAGTTTTAGTTCATAGTTTGGCTTCCTTTATGGTACTTGCTATTGAGGGTCTGATCTCACTTGTTTTGTTTGGCCAGATCTGATAGAGGAGTCCGGAGGATCTTCCGTACCATCTACTCGACGGTGACTACCTGGAGCACCAGAGTACCTTATTGGGTTTTCCTATATCATTCTTCCACTAGTTATGTATATTATTCTTTTTTAGCGTTTAGCCTTCGAGCACGTATTTAGCACATATTTTGTATCTTTACACTTAGCCTAGGATCCTAAACATGATTTGCGTATTCTAGACTATAGCTAGAGCTTATCATGTATGACTATTACTCTTGCTAGTTTTTCACTTTGTATTACTAGCTTTATGATCATCCATGTATATATAGTTTGGGATGCTTTACTATTTTATGTCTGATGATCATACTTCTTATACTTTGCATATTTGCCTGTGATTGAGATACCTAGGATTTCTTGACCTCGGATTGACTGTTGGATTGTAGTAGTAACCCTCAAGTCTATAGAGCTTATACGTTATTTCGGGATACTGGAGTACTTTGGAATACGTAGCTGGCCTGGTCTTTCCCTACATGACAGTATTCTGGTTCATGGGGGCGTGACATAGATTTTATTGTTGGCCCATACTGGTCTGATTTATCAGATATGCTGGAGTTACTGATATTTAGATATCTCATTAACAATGCTCCTTTATTGATATCCTTCGTATTATTCTATATCTTTTATCCTTTGACATGATATCTGCCTTGCTCGTTGATCTTTTCTGTTCCCTTGATTTGATCCTTGTGTCATTTAACTTTCAGGGGCACTGTTCTTAATCCTTCCGATCATCTTGTTTGGGTTCTGCCGATGGCAGGTCAGCAATCTTCTGTTAGGCCAATTTTGGAGGATCAGTCTCAGCATTCAGGAGCATAATCGAGAGTCGACCTGAGGGTAGTGATGTTCGTCTTTCTCGATCAGCCCGCTATGCCCGTGTAGTCAGTATTGCCAGTTCAGCCAGATTCTCATCAGTCAGTATCAGTGATAGATCATCATCGAGACGAGGCATCACCAGAGCCAAGGCATCCTGTATCATTAGTACAGTCAAGAGTCCGAGCAGAGGTAGTATCAGATCATCCCAATATACATGCATTCCTAGGGATCATGAAGGTTATGATAGAGTCACAGCAACAACAAAATCTCATTCTCCAGCAAACTATTCAGATATTGATAGACTATAGTGGGCAAGGAATACCAGAGGTTTTTCAAGGTGAGGACCTGCAGCCAAAAGGAGTACAGATTGGAGCCAGGCAGTACCAGTCATCGTCAGTCAGCATTTCGAGCCCGACCTACTGTAGGGACAGTACGGGAGCACGAACATATAGCCAGGAGGACTACATCCAGAACTGAGGTTCGTAAGAGGTAACATGCACATATGCCAGTCTTTTTACCTTGACATCCCTCACCAGTACCAGCATACAAACCTCCATACCAACACCAGGAGTTACCAGTCGTATGTTCCTTCTGTGGAAAGGAAGGGCACACTCATCTTACTTGTCGAAGGGCCAACTTTCTATGTTTGTCATGTAGATCACCCGACCACATGATAGGGATTTATCCCCGGAGGAGTTCAGCTGGATTATCATCCTTCCAGCATACAGTACCACATTTTAGGGAACTAGTACCAGTTCAGCAGAAGCGAGCTCACATCGACACAATCCCAGGCATTCCAGCAAGAGAGCCTCAGCAGTAAATACAGGCCCAGGCTCAGAGACAGAGAGACCAGCAGCAATGTCAGGCATGTACCTATTATGGCAAGATAGAGTATCTCAGATTAGTTTGTTGGGCGGCCAATAGTTGATGCTTCCATTATAGAGCGGAGGACCATTCAGTTTGTACTTGCCCCTATCCGACATCTCGAGGACGACCAGCTACACTAGATATGCCACCTCATTCTTTTCAGTCGCATCAGTCATCACCCCTAGTAGTGGATGAGCAATTAGGGCCAATACTAGATATTTAGCCATTGGCAGAGTATCCTCCGTCATCGCGAGCTCAGAGGGTCAGGTAGTACAGAGCGCGATTGTATGCGTAGTCTCAGGGGCAGCTCTAGTATTTGCATGAGGGTAGTACCTTGGGAGTCTTAGGTACCATCTTTATGGTCTTCTTTCAGTTATGACCTTTTTATGTATCCTTCAGTAGCAGGCCAGGTAGTGGCAGTATATCTTTTATTCTTGTCGGCAACCTTGTATTTCACCTATACCAGGAGTACAACGGTGGGCTTGACTTAATCAGTGAGTGAATGGGAGTTTCTTGTCCCACTCTTCTGTCTTCGTATCTTGAGGTACATGATATCTATTACGTGTCTCGACTATAAAGATATGTCCTAGGTAGAGTCATATTTTAGACTAAGCCATTGGTACCGACTTACTTTGAGACTTGACCCCTATCTATTTTGGGAGTCAGCGTAGGCCAGCGAGGGCGGGTCCCTACTCAATTGACTCAGGAGACATATTTATTCATATGCCTCCAGCCTTTCTTGATTGTGGTTGTGTTATTGCTTACACATTTATTTATATTACTGTTGCCTTCATTTACTTATATGTCGTGCTATGTTTTATTGAGATAGTTGTATTTTCTTGATCTTTTGTTTTGGTTATCAAGCTTGACTAGCTTTAGGAAATTTCAAGGACGAAATTTTTCTAAGGATAGGTGAGTTGTGCCACAGTATCAGTATTTATATACGAATACATATTTTTGTACTGTATTTCGTATTTTCTTGATTTTCGGAATGCTTTAAATTTTTCTAACTTACATATTTTCTCCTTGATCGGCATATCGCCAGTACACCAGTGTATACCGATGGCATACCGCCCGGACAGATTTTTCACATTCTAGATATTTTTGATTTCAGATATTTTCATGAATAGTGTTTCTGATATTTTCGTAAATAGTATTTTGGATATTTTGATGAATAGTATTTAGACATTTTCGTAAATAGTATAGATGCATCCTATTATCCAATGAATACTTGGTTTTCTTTGGATGGCTAGGATTGACTTAGATCTTCACATGGATCACCATCCAACGGTTATGATTAACTCTCCTTTTATATATACCCTTTCACTTTCTCTCTCCTCTCTCTTTTCATTCTCTCAACACCCTATTTATTTTTTTCTTCCCTTCTCACCCCCTTGGAGCTTGCCAAGAGCTTGGCCTTGAGGCCTGGAGTGTTGTTTCGTACCCCCCTTGGAGGTGGAGTGGAAGATTAGGCTCGGAGCTTAACCTAGGCAAGTACATCTTGCCAAATCTTGAACAATATTATTTTTGCCATTCTTTTTGTTCTATTCTCTTCTTGCATGATTCTAAGCCTCTTTAGAATTTGAAATTTTTGGTTTTGATGTTTATATTTTTGTAGATCTAAGTTTATATTTTTCTTCTTTTTTCTTGGTTTTGATCTCTTAAACTTTGTTATTTCTGAAATCTAAGGGTTCCGTGTTGTAGGAAATTTTATTCTAGCCAATTTTGGCTTTTGAACAACTTGATTTTGAGTTATTTTGAGGAAGTTATGGCATTTTGAGTTCATGGTTTCCCTACGCACTTTTGTGCTGATTTGTAAGATGAACAGCCTGTAACTGCACACTTATGCGTAGTTTGCACCTTCCTGCACAGCCAGTACCTTCCTGCACAGCTTGTACACCTTTCTGTGTAGTCTGTGCACCTTCCTGCGCAGCATGTGTACCTTCCTACGTAGCCTGTACACCATCCTACATAGCCTGTGCACCTGCCTGCACAGCCTGCACACCTTTCTACGCAGCCTACGCACCTTCCTGCGCAATATACGCACCTTTTTATGTAGCCTATGAACCTTCCTGTGTAGCCTGAGCACCTTCATGTGCAGCCTGCGCACTTGTGCGCAGCCTGCACCTTCCTGTACAGCCTGCACCTTTCTGTACAGCCTGCGCACCTTCCTACACAGCCTGTGCACCTTCCTGCGTAGCCTGCACACCTTCCTATACAGCCTGCACACCATCCTGCTTAGCCTGCGCACCATCCTGCGTAGCGTGCGCACCATCCTGTGCACCATCCTGCGTAGCCTGCACACCATCCTACGCAGCCTGCATACCTTCATGCACAGCCTGGGCACCATCCTGCACAGCCTGCACCCCATCCTGCACAGCCTGCACACCTTCCTACGCAGCCTACGTACCTTTCAACGTAGCCTGTACACCTTCCTGCGCAGCCTACATACCTTCCTGCACAGCCTGCGCCTTCCTGCGCAGACTGCACCTGCGCCTTCAATAGACTGCACTTGCGCTTTCCCGCATAGACCGCACTGCCCTTTCCTGTACTTGACCTTTTTGTCTATTTAGGTTATTTTGTAGCTAGAATCTTATAAAACTCAAAACATGAAAGTTGTAGATCTTTGCCTTGGCTTCAAGAATCTTCTTGTTTTACCTTACTAGGATTTCACATGCGACTGATAGTTTCAATCATAGTTTTTTATCTTCTTTACATCTTATCTATATTTGACCTAAAATGCGACGTCCCAACTTGATAACTTGTTAATATTGAACATGACTTGAACATGACAACATGATCTTATCTTGATGATCTTGTATAGTTTGGTAGTAATTGTACACCCTATATACCCTTGAACTAGAACATGTTCAATTATTATTCTGTCATGTACTTACTTTTATTTATTCCTTTTTACATGCCATGATATGTCTTTCCTTTTGATTCATTCTTACATGCTATGATATGTATTGCCATGCCATTCCGGATTTATTATACTTTGCAGTCTATGCCATGTCTTGAATTTCTTTGTTGTGGTCCGTCGTGGCGCACTCTTGTTACATGTCTTCCTTTCTTACTAGATAGTGACCCGTCGTGGTGCACTCTTGTACATGTCTTTCTTTACTTACATGATAGTGGTCTGTCATGGCATGCACACTCCCTATTTTCTCTATAGTGGCTCGTCGTAGCGCACTCCTAGCTTCCAGCTTATTATATCTTCTTGTTGTGGCTCGTTATAGTGGACCTTCTTGTATTGTCCAGTCTTGCATATCATATCTAGGATAGATTCTGCGAAATGCCACACTCAGAATCTAACAAAAAAATGTTAAGGACTAAACAACTAGCTTGATTATCTAGATCATTGGGAGGGAAGAATTTTCCAATTACCTGCAGCCCTTCGTGTTTCGGTGTGTATATATATATATATATATATATATATATATATATATATACATGGGATTTGGAGCTATCTGTCATGATGAGCACACTTTCAGCTCACCGTCGAGGGGAGCACCTCTTTAGGACACATGTATCTTACTGCAGTGTGTCTGCTATACTTATTTTTCTTTTGGCTAGGATGAGTCTAGTAGTCTGCAGGGCAGGTAACTGGATTGGATTTCCCAAAAGTGTATCTTGTTAGTAATTAGTATTGTGATAACCCTAGTTAGCTAATGTATAAAGCCGTACTCATTGCTTGGCCGTGATTGTTGTATGGAGTTCAGTCTAGTCTTGTTTTGTCTAGGTAGTGTTCGGATTTGTTTATTTCAATACATCATTGTTTATGCTTTACATTTGCCGATAAATGACTAGTAACTAAGTTCTGTTCAGGAAAAGGGTTACAACCCTGGTCCTTGTTTGGTTTACGGGTTGTAACTTCGGTTCCAAAATAGTTCCTAAGTTATATTATCATTTATCGTTCTATATAGTTCTAACATGCTCACATGTCCCAGTTATCTAACATGCTCACATGTCCCTGTTATCTAACACGCTGACATGTCCCAGTAGTCTAACATGCTCACATGCTCCAGTTATCTTACATGCTCACATGTACAGTTTCTCTTACATTGTTCAGTTTATGACACATGTTCACATGCTTCCGTTTAATTCATATGTCAACAGTTTACATTATGTCACACATTATTTACTCTATGCTCCATGTTGCTTTGCTTGTTGTCTTTTCTTTTCTCGAGCTGAGTAACTTGGTAGTGCACGAGTCTCGATCCGCATTTACTTATTTATGTCTTTATCCGTTGTTAAGTTACTTATTGCGGGTTTTAGTTTATAGTTTGGCTTCCTTTGTGGTACTTGCTATTGGGGGCTGACCCCACTGGTTTTGTTTGGCCAGATCTAATAAAGGAGCCCGGAGGATCTTTCGTACTATCTACTCGACGGTGACTATCCGGAGCACCAGAGTACCTTAGTTGGTTTTCCTATATCATTCTTTCACTAGTTATGTACATTACTCTTTTGTGGCGTTTAGCCTCCGAGCACGTATTTAGCTCGTATTTTGTGTCACGCTCCGACCCGGAATCACCCGAATCATCGTCCTCGCAGGGGGCGTGATGCCGCACGAGCCTGGAGTTGCGCTCACGCAAGGCAAGATGACAAGTTCTCAAATGGTTATCTTTTAAGTTGATATTCACAACGAAAGGAAAACAGAGTATACGAAACAAATCTCTTTATTGATATTCGAAATCAGATTTACAAAGGCTTTCGATAGCCCAAACGGAATTTGCCAGATTGGCTACAACACTCAGGTTCTCTCTTGCCCACAAAGGATTTTACCGTTCCAATACATCATGCCTTCTATATCTCGACCGCATCAATCCAGTTGCATAGACCGAGCGTCAATGCGATCGCACGCTTCAATGCGCTTCGGCATTCCAAGCCTCAACACGTTCAAGCAACGCTTCGCCGCGAGCAATCCATGCCCTGTACCCTGCATGAAGCTGGTGGGGGATCAGTACGATCGTCCTCGCATGTACTGAATCAAAGATCATCTTTCCAAACCGACATTTGTAATATTTATGTTGAATCATGCAACTTAGCTTATGATCTTGCTATGTTCTCCTTAGGGTCAATTTTATGGCATATTCGAAAGCGTAAAGCATGTTAGCATAGCAGTATGTTATCGAATTGAATAGGCAAGCAAGCAATCCCGTGTTTGATTTATGGCGCAACATACCAAGCTGACGCACTCGCCCTTGCACCGACGTAAGGTGAATACGCCTATCAGATTTCCCTGTCATGTTATAGTGCTCTCTATGCGGATCTACACACGCACGATTTGAGTGTACCTTGCGCTTTCGACCCAGGATCCGTCCATGCAGGATATACGTATACCTTGCACTTCCAACCCATCGCCCTTAACTATATGAAGGTTACTAACTTGTCAAGCTAGAATGGACTTATATTTATCGAATCGAATATATAAGACGACGATCACCCAGTTATGGTTGCTAACCACATACGATCCGGGGACCCCCGAAGTACTCGTGTAAGTGGCTTATCACATTCACTAGACAGGCGCTACCCGCTTAGTTGAAGTGCACCAACAATACCGATTATCACAATCCCTCCTAGGCCGAACGGTCCCAGCGCCCTGGTGATCACGTTCGAGGGACCAAACACCCATGCACGGGCAATAGTCTTTAAGTCCATTTGACCATGCAACGCATCTTATCTTTCATACAACCAAGCAAGTTCGCTTATCTCTATTTCAATTGGCGCAATGCCTCAATGTTCACGTCGAACGCCCAAAGGCCATGAACATTTCGAAGGCACCATGCCGCGTCGATAGTTATGCCATATCCGTGCCACAACTGTTCTTCTCGTCGCAACGACGCCATCTTTTGTAAGTATTGTGCAGCTGCGCACATTCGTCGTCTTTTGTGATCTCGCGCACGTAGGCACGTTTCTACCATATTTCAAATGTTCTATAATTTAGCATTCAATGTTCGGGGCTTGCGCGCTAGGGCGCTTGCCTATTGTCTTTCAATGTTCTAGCCGTTCTAACTCGTGCACGAAGGCACGATATGGTTCGTGCACTAAGCACTCGCCGAGTACAGTTATCCCATGTTATTGCAGCTTGCGCACCGAGGCGCTCACCTTAGCGATATCTAATGTTTCGTAGCGACTTGTGCATTTGATGCATATTTCATTTCAATTGTACTAACTTAGTGTTCGACACACGTTATGATTTACTTTCGATCGGACCACGCCCGTGGCGTCGATAGGTTAACTTTTAGCATACAATGATACATTTGACTTATCGAATGAAGGAGTAAAAAGAAGTCAATCCTCCCACCTTGAGTCGATACGCCTTCGTCGTTTCGCCGAGCCGATGCGGCTCGATTCCCTAACTTCGTTGCACGGCCACTCTCCTGACTTAGCCATTCGAGCACTTCGTGCTTATTGAGTTTGTACGTCCGATTTGCCTTAGCGTGCCAACGCTTCCGTCCGTCGTAAGGCGACGATTTGCTTTCGCGGACCCCTTACTGAATAAGGCAAAAGATCGACCTCTAACATTTCAGCGTAAACGTATAGCCTGCACATGAAACCAACTAAAATCAATACTTGCATCGATTCGGACTTGCGCCTTGGTCGATTCGATTTCTTAGAATCTTCGAGCCGTCTCAACGCACTTATCCTTCGAGGCAACGCGGCGCTTCGCATCGATTCACTCGATGCATTCTTTGGGACAAGGCAACACTTCGTATCGACTTGTTCGATGCATTCCTCGGGACAACTTAACACTTTGTATCGATTCGCATCGATACGTAATCGGGTCAATGCAACTCTTCGAGTCAATGACTCAACATAATGCACCGTGCGGAGCGGGGCATTACAGAATATACCACTCAAAACAAGGTTCGTCCCGAACCGAAACCAATACTAAATTTCCAAGGGTTTCATTAGATCGTTCCACGATCTCGTCTCACTATCGTTTGGATCGTACAACTTAGTTTGGAATCATACACATATTTTAGGCGTCCCACCAATATATGCATTTTAGCCGAGCTCAGTTGTAAGATATCGGAACAACGCAAACATGTAACTCTTATTCTCGATAACTTGACATCTCGTATTCTCGATCGGAATTGGCTCTACTACTTGTTCTCGCAATTCTAGCGCACATGCATATTGATACATGCGTGATCGTCCAACAAAATCAAGGCACATGATGCGATTCAAGAATCACATTTCTCACTTTGTATGTTTCATCGGGACTATCAATTCTACGCGTCGCGTAAAGCCGTCGTGCATCCGATCACAACGAGTCTCCGCAACACCGTGCGCTCGGCGTCACTATCCAACGATTTCTAATGTTTTACTTCGTATCCTATCTCGATATGGTTTTCTTTTGTTGACTTGCAAAAGCATCAACATTCGGACTACGTCCGCTAGGCGACTTACCTAGACACCGTGCTCAAATCCTTCCGACGCAAGTTTAAATTGACATTGCACAAAGGCCACAATCTATCCGATACAAAGTTTACATCAAGGCGACGGTGCTCAAGACAACGATCGCCTTGATACGAAAGTCTTTACGATACGCCTTACGTTCGATTCCTAGCGAATAGGAATTCACTAGCCAAATTCCCAACATATCCGTCTCGCAACATCGAATGTAAGTTTTGATTTACGCAAGCTCAATTGCAAGGTAAATCCGAATCTAACGACATGACTCGTAAGTCATTTCCTTACCGTTCCCTCTCGTGCATAGCACGATTCTCGCCATCGCCTATCCGAATCACCAAGTTCGCGGGTGAATTTCAAGTTCTATCATCGACCAACATAACCATTCAAGTATTCATCCGAGGAATACTCAAAATCTATTTATATCATTCTCAATCGAAAGTTGTTCCAACAATTCTCGATCGCCTAAACTTATCGTCAACATGCATCGCATAAATTCGTTATCGATGCAATCCCATATGTGATATCGCATGGGTCATCTTACGGTCTGCAGCATTCAATTTGATTTGGCGGTCAAGTCTTCTAGGGTCAGCTGCCCCGAAGCTACGCTCGATAATTGTGGATCATCATCGAAGGACAGTGTACTACGAACAATGCTATATCTTATTTCGGAGCCAAATCACGTTCCGATGATTCTATGCGACTATCCAAATTTCTGAACAAAACCATTTCTATCGGCGTAATCTTAGCGCAACTATCCTCCGAGTAAGGTCATGCACTCCGTCGATGATTCTGCTATTCACGACGCGTCTACTCGCATTGAGTTCGAGTCTACCTTATTTTGCGATCGACACACGAGATGCTATATGCATCGAGCAATCGTCGATGACTTATAGTCTCGCCCTGATCAATCACAAAATTTACGATCAACCAAGTTCGTTCATTTTCGCATCGTTACTTACAAAATTTCATAGCGCGAGGCGCACTCTATTTTGTATTCTCACGTCGTTTACATTTCCTTACGTATCGATCTCGATACGCGGTATCCATTTCGATAACGTAAGGGTCAACTTTGAGTCCGTTTCAACGTCAACTTAACTCGTATCGCATACATCCAAGTTCGCAACGAACATTTTCCATACGCATCAATTCGTTCTCCGATTTGCCGCATCCCGCTATACTTCGATCGCGTAACTGAGTTACCGAATATCCAACATCGAACCCTCAAGTCATACGATCTCGCCCTCTAAGTTTTGCGTGTTTTCAGTCGTACTCGGATGAGTTTCGCCGTAATATAACCAACTATTTCTTAGGCACGATTACCCGCGTCAACCAACTTTCTTACCGAAGTCGCACATCGTGCGATTCGATTACAATTTGCATTGCCCAACATTCTTTATCGAAATCACAAGTCGTACGATTCGATTTGCCTAGCCAAACATTTCTATCGAGATCGCAAGTCGTACGATTCGATTCGTCTCCCCCAACATTTCAATCGGGATCGCAAGTCGTGCGGTTCGATTTCAACGTTTCAAGTTTCCTATCCCGTCGATCCGATTGTTGCCTCAAGGCATAATCGTTTCGCTAGTTCCCGTCATTCGACTGACACATAAATTTTCAATCGACGTATCAATCAATGTTACAAGTCCTGCCTTACCGTTCTAACCGATCATCGAAGAACACTTGCATCAACATGCCGTCGTACAAATTCTCAATCGAGTCTCGGTGCTATCCCGTCCGTTGCGGACAAACCTTCCGTAATTCTCATAAAATGTCGATGCAATTTATCGCACAAGTGGTATTACATATACCACTCGGAATCGAGTCATTCATTGCATCGGTGGTATGCCATATACCACCCAGAAATTAAGTTACTTCCGTCGCAACGTACTCTTTACGTACTAACGATCTCATCCGACTCACGATTTCTGCAGTGATCGTGCTTGATCACAACCGTAACTCTGATTAATCAAAATCCGACGCAACTCGGCCAATGTATTCATTTGCCAACACAGTTTGGCGCGCAACCGAACCGATTTCGTTTCTCGATTTATAACTTTTTATTTTCTTTCGTTGCATCTTGTGCAAAAATTCATTTTCGATATCCGTTGCACTTCGTGCATCGATTATTTTGATACGCGTTGCACCACGTGCAATAATTTTACTTTCAATACGCATTGCACATCGTGCAACGATTTACTTCCGATATTTATCGCACCTCGTGCATCGATTTATTCTCGATATGCATTGCACATCGTGCAACGTTTCATTTCCGACATTCAAAGTCAATACTCAAATCCGTTTCAACACATTCGATATTGACTTATCGCTTTTCATCTCAACGCATATTCGAAATCGATATGTAAATCCGTTCGACACATTCAATATGAACTTTCATTTTCTTTTCAACGCATCATTACAATCAACGCGTGGCAATTGCTGCAGCAACATTCCACGACTATCATTGTATCGATGCAACCAACATTTCTCGTATCGTTCGTTGTAAACAACGAATATCTCAAACCACAATTCACGACGTGTTGCATCTACGGCAACAAATTCTCGAATTCATATCTCGCAACTTGTTGCACTTGCAGCAACAAACCTTTTCCGACTTTTCCAACTAACACCATGTAATTTCCAAACAACACGCAGCAAAATTACATGATTTGTATTAGACTTATTGTATGGAACATCCAGTGCGGCATCGAGTAGAGTCAAGAGTGATTTCGATTGGTGGTGGGCAACTTTTAGAACTGAAATGAAGCAAGCGTCCAGAGGAAATTGAGCCTAGAGCTCTGATACCAATTTGTCACACCCCGATCCGAAATCACCCGAATCATCGTCCTCGCAGGGGGCGTGATGCCGCACGAGCCTGGAGTTGCGCTCATGCAAGGCAAGATGACAAGTTCTCAAATGGTTATCTTTTAAGTTGATATTCACAACGAAAGGAAAACAGAGTATACGAAACAAATCTCTTTATTGATATTCGAAATCAGATTTACAAAGGCTTTCGATAGCCCAAACAAAATTTGCCAGATTGGCTACAACACTCAGGTTCTCTCTTGCCCACAAAGGATTTCACCGTTCCAATACATCATGCCTTCTATATCTCGGCCGCATCAATCCAGTTGCATAGACCGAGCGTCAATGCGATCGCACGCTTCAATGCGCTTCGGCATTCCAAGCCTCAACACGTTCAAACAACGCTTCGTCGCGAGCAATCCATGCCCTGTACCCTGCATGAAGCTGGTGGGGGATCAGTACGATCGTCCTCGCATGTACTGAATCAAAGATCATCTTTCCAAACCGACATTTGTAATATTTATGTTGAATTATGCAACTTAGCTTATGATCTTGCTATGTTCTCCTTAGGGTCAATTTCATGGCATATTCGAAAGCGTAAAGCATGTTAGCATAGCAGTATGTTATCGAATTGAATAGGCAAGCAAGCAATCCCGTGTTTGATTTGTGGCGCAACTTACCAAGCCGACGCACTCGCCCTTGCACCGACGTAAGGTGAATACGCCTATCAGATTTCCCTGTCATGTTATAGTGCTCTCTATGCGGATCTACACACGCACGATTTGAGTGTACCTTGCGCTTTCGACCCAGGATCCGTCCATGCAGGATATACGTATACCTTGCACTTCCAACCCATCGCCCTTAACTATATGAAGGTCACTAGCTTGTCAAGCTAGAATGGACTTATATTTATCGAATCGAATATATAAGACGACGATCACCCAGTTATGGTTGCTAACCACATACGATCCGGGGACCCCCGAAGTACTCGTGTAAGTGGCTTATCACATTCACTAGACAGGCGCTACCCGCTTAGTTGAAGTGCACCAACAATACCGATTATCACAATCCCTCCTAGGCCGAACGGTCCCAGCGCCCTGGTGATCACGTTCGAGGGACCAAACACCCATGCACGGGCAATAGTCTTTAAGTCCATTTGACCATGCAACACATCTTATCTTTCATACAACCAAGCAAGTTCGCTTATCTCTATTTCAATTGGCGCAACGCCTCAATGTTCACGTCGAACGTCCAAAGGCCATGAACATTTCGAAGGCACCATGCCGCGTCGACAGTTATGCCATATCCGTGCCACAACTGTTCTTCTCGTCGCAACGATGCCATCTTTTGTAAGTATTGTGCAGCTGCGCACATTCGTCGTCTTTTGTGATCTCGCGCACGTAGGCACGTTTCTACCGTATTTCAAATATTCTATAATTTAGCATTCAATGTTCGGGGCTTGCGCGCTAGGGCGCTCGCCTATTGTCTTTCAATGTTCTAGCCGTTCTAACTCGTGCGCGAAGGCACGGTATGGTTCGTGCACTAAGCACTCGCCGAGTACAGTTATCCCATGTTATTGCGGCTTGCGCACCGAGGCGCTCGCCTTAGCGATATCCAATGTTCCGTAGCGACTTGTGCATTTGATGCACATTTCATTTCAATTGTACTAACTTAGTGTTCGACACACGTTATGATTTACTTCTGATCGGACCACGCCCGTGGCGTCGATAGGTTAACTTTTAGCATACAATGATACATTTGACTTATCTAATGAAGGAGTAAAAAGAAGTCAATCCTCCCACCTTGAGTCGATACGCCTTCGTCGTTTCGCCGAGCCGATGCGGCTCGATTCCCTAACTTCGTTGCACGGCCACTCTCCTGACTTAGCCATTCGAGCACATCGTGCTTATTGAGTTTGTACGTCCGATTTGCCTTAGTGTGCTAATGCTTCCGTCCGTCGCAAGGCGACGATTTGCTTTCGCGGACCCCTTACTGAATAAGGCAAAAGATCGACCTCTAACATTTTAGCGTAAACGTATAGCCTGCACATGAAACCAACTAAAATCAATACTTGCATCGATTCGGACTTGCGCCTTGGTCGATTCGATTTCTTAGAATCTTCGAGCCGTCTCAACGTACTTATCCTTCGAGGCAACGCGGCACTTCGCATCGATTCACTCGATGCATTCTTTGGGACAAGGCAACACTTCGCATCGACTTGTTCGATGCATTCCTCGGGACAACTTAACACTTTGTATCGATTCGCATCGATACGTAATCGGGTCAACGCAACTCTTCGAGTCGACGACTCAGCATAATACACCGTGCGGAGCGGGGCATTACATTTTGGATCTTGACATTTAGTCTACGGGCCTAAACATGATTTGCGTATTCTAGACTATAGTTAGAGCTTATCATGTAAGACTATTACTCTTGCTAGTTTTTCACTTTGTATTACTAGCTTCATGATCTTCCATGTATATATAGTTAGAGACGCTTTACTATTTTATGTCTGATGATCATACTTCTTGTACTTTGCATATTTTTTTATGATTGACATACCTAGGATTGGTTGACCTAGGATTGACTGGTGGATTATAGTAGTAACCCCCATATCTATACAGCTTATACGTTATTTTGGTGTACTGGTGTACTTGGAATACGTAGCCGGCATGGTCCGTTCCTACTTGCCAGTATTCTGGTTCATAGGCGTGACAAAGTGCCTTGTGCCCCATTGTTCACCATTAATCGGACTACTTTTGTTGCGCTTCAAACTGCTTCACATATTGCCTCTGCTGGCTTTCCATTATAGCCAACATTCTTTCCATCGGGTCGGTTGAGGCTATCGCCCTTGAGCTACTCGCATTGTTCGTTGTGCCTGCTTTTGTCATCTCTTCGATATAGAGAAATCTTGTTAGTCTCATAAAATATTTATGGACTTATTGTATGGAACAACTCATTTTGGGACATTAAAACCAAAGTTTTCAAAATCAATGAAGCTTGTGTCATTTTCAAAATCTTGAAACAAAGAAATTTTCAAGGAAGTAAAGCCGTGCTCTGATACTAAATTATCATGCCCCGATTTAGAGAATCATTCGTCCTTGCTTTGATTCACGCTGAATCGTTCGTCCTCGTTAAGGTGTGATGTCCTACAAGTCTAGAGTTGCACTTGTACAAGGCGTGACCGGGTAGACTTTATAAAAGAGACATTTTGAATAGAGTTTGCAACAAGTCCACAAAGAAGTTGAATAACACATATATGATCTAAAATAAGCTTTTTATTGATAACTTTGCATAAGAAAACATAAGGCTCTCAAACAGCTGAGGTGAAATGCCAAACTTGGCTTACAACTTGCAGAAATATTGAAATGAGACACAACTTATTTCATACATCATATCCCTTTTTTAAAAATACGGCAATAACCACCTTCAACAAAATGCCTTCTTCTTTAAGTGGAAACTTTAAGAAAGTGTGAAGCTTTTAAAGAGTCAGACAGTAAGCCTTCAGCGTCTAAAATTATCTACTAGGTTCCCGGCTCCTGTGGAGATGAGGGTTAGTACATTGTCACATATGTACTGGGGAACGGCCTAACCAATCTCACCATAAATCAATATTAGTAAATTATGTGAAGTCCTCTATTGATTTGTGATCTTTCAATCTTGCCTTAGGTTCCATTAACAATTCAGATTTGATAAAAAAATATAAGCATCACACATTGATGAGAAAAACGTAAGCAATTCATATTGTTCACCAGTTTGGAATCTTACCCACGGTCGATATCCTTCTCTGTACATTTATAAATAATACTTACGCTGCCTGCATAAGATATTGTTAGTTATGCCACCTATCTATATGAAGGTTACTGACTAGACGCCATCTCGGACATCATGGTCAAACGGTTCCCCTTCAACGGTGGGTAGTTAGCCCGATCAGTAGGTTTCGAAAAGATCTTGCTATTACTTCAGCACTGTGCAATTACTTCAGCACTATATTCCTCCTAGGTCGAATCGATTACGTGGCCCTGGAGTACCGTTTGAGGAACAATTTGTCTATGTCCATGTATATGAATGCAGCTTAACTAAATACGAAACGTACATGCACGATAACAAAACTGTAGAGCCTAAAAATCAAGTTACGCCAAGAACATACTAATTAGTGATCAAGTTTCGCCCCAAAGATCAGGTTGTGCCACTGATATGAAGCTCAAAGAACAAGCTGCGCCAATGATCAGGTTTCGCCTGATATCAGACTGCGTCCAGTCTTATTGCGCCAAAATCTACGTAGTTTTGACACTTAATGGCCATCATTACCTGACAGCACAGACAACTGACACCACAGTGAATGAGGAAAATCTCTTCGAATCCCTTGAATTGTGCCGCTCAAGGAGAGTTGGTAGACAACTATTCTGTACACTTCGTAAGTTGCGCCTAGGTACAATCCAGACAAAATCTTTAGTTGCGCCTAGGCGCAATCTGAATGACTTCGGCTCAAAAGCTGCCACGTGTCTAGGCACGGCTCAATCAGGCGCAGTTGACCGAAGCTCGCGCAACCTGATGAAGTTGAGACAACTTACATTCTAAAGCAGGATGATGTGGCACACATGCCACTAATCTCTCAAGACGTGTCTACTATCCTGTACACGACCATGCACATCTCAATCATATGATGCCACGCGTCCAAATACAGTTAGTATACGACTTAACAACTGAATGAAAGTTGGCGCACCGGGAGGTTAGCGCAACCTAATGTGGCGCAATCCAGCCTCGCACCCATCAGAATAACTGCTAAAATAGTTATTTCTTGAACTCGATAAATAGTGTTTCCAATTATTGTGAAATCATCAGATACATATGCACAGAGATCAAGAACTCTTGTAAAATTGTTGTTGCATTCTCCAGAGGCTACAGTCTTCAAATTCACATAGTCCGAGGGATAAAGTGATCGTCTTCTGATCAGATTCCTACAGTTGTACTTCCCCAGAATTCATTGTACTTTGTACTATTCTTTTTTTAAGTTTGGAATAAACTTTTTCTTTTTTGCAAACAAAATGGCGACTCTGCTGGGGACGACTTTCTCCTCCGACGAGAAGGTGACAACTCAATGTGACACTACATCGATCAGCAAGATGCAGAAGACGCTGGTTGTTCAAGTCAACCAGACATCCTATGAAGATATGATTAGCACCAAGAGCAATAAGCGTGCAGCGGCTATCGCCAAGAACAGGACTGTATGGGCTCCTAAATCTCCTATGGTCACTGTTGCCCAGGCGCAACCTGAGTGTTCATTGGCCAAGATACAGTCTGTCTCGGCAGCTCTGGCACAGCTTGCTTTTGTTGCCCGTACGCAACATATTGATCCTGCTGCCCATGCGCAGTCTACTTTTCTCTTTGCTGCCAAGGTGCAGTTTGTTCAAGCCATCGTTGAGGGGCAGTCTACCCATGTTGCTTCCAAGGCACCATCAGTAGCCTGTAGGACTATGGCACAACCCAAGCAATCAGCACCTCAGGCGCAGTCTGCTACTCTAGCAAAACTCAAGGGAACTAGTCTTTTGGCTATTTCCTCTTCTAATTCTCAAGTTCTGAACTTGGAGAATCAATGTTCTAGTGCTAACACTAGACAGAACAAAGGGAAGAGTCCTTTGACACTTCCTCAATTGGCACAATCTGTGCCTAAAATGGTCTCACGATAGAACAAAGGAAAAGGCTTCTTAGCTGACCCTTCACAAAATAAAGGAAAGCACCCTTTGGTCTTTTCTCAGACTTCTCTGGTCTATGATTCAGATGAAGATCTATCAGATTCTATTCCTTTAAATAGAGGTCTTCGGATCTCTGATATTGGAAAAAATACTAACCAAAGAGGTATCTTACCTACCCCTATGGGGTTTGGTCAAGACCTTCCCACCTTACAAATTTTAAGATCCAAGCAAAAAAAATTGAGGGTATCACGAATAGAGACATCTGGAGCAGAATTTTCAGATTTACGCGCTTATCTCAATAGGCGTCAACCAGTATCAACTTTGGCAAAACGTAAGAACCCTATGCCAAAGGCCAATCTGTACCAAAAGCCAAAGTTTGAAAAGAAAGACCGAACCACCTATGCTAATGAGTTGAGTACATCTTTGTACACTCATGGAACTAAACATTTGAAGAATAGGAGACATGTTCCTAACATTATTAAGGAATATGTTCCTCCGACTTCTTCTCGTCCTGTAGTTGTAACTAATTTATGGCAACGTCTTACACAAAGACAGAAAATTACAGGGATGTCTCCCTCACCTCCAAATCGTACTTCAAATTGCCACTGCCTTCATGAAGTCGTCATCAACTGTTATTGCCAATCGGCTCGACGATCTTTCTTCGATCGTCTGAACTATGTTTCAACTCTTGAACATATAATAGAAGACGAAGATGAGCTATTATATGCTTCTGTCAACATGACTTCTCAAGGCACTGGGGGTGGGAAACTTCCAAGACGTAGTGTATCCCGTAATCCTAGTCAGCAATACTTAGATCGGATCCATGCATCCAATAAAGGTGTCTTTCAATACACTAGATCGAGGAATCGACATTTGAACCAAGGTGTCTTTAATCAAGAAGATCTCCCCATCACTCATGTAGGATAAGACTCTTTCTCAGAGTTTGATGCAGATAGTGGAAGTTCTAAACAAACTATCTTATCAATAGCAGCAAAAAAAGTGACGACATATACCGTTACGGAAGATCAAGATGCTTCTAGTTCAGCCAATCAAGAACAACGAATTGCTGTACTAGAGGACAAATTGAAGACCATGGTAGAGATGGTCGCAAGCATGCATACTATAATCGTGGCTCAACATACAGTGCCACTGGTTATAAACCCAGCTACAAATCTAGAGCTTATAGCATCTTATGTACCTGTTAGTCTGAGGGTACCACCTTCTCAGGTTGCTTCAGTACCAATTCAAGTTGATCTCAGTCAGTCTGGTGCTGGGGGTGGTAATGATCACGTTGTTCTGCCTCCCAACACTTCTAACCAGTCCACCAATTCTCAAACATCAGGGGATGCAAATGAGGCTGTAAAACTTCTGCACACTCAGTTTGAGGCCTTCAAGCAGAAGGATGGCCTACAAAGATTGGACATAAAGCAACCATATCCTACAGAGTGGAAGGAGGTTCTATTTCCTCCTAAATATAAGCTTCCAACCATCATGCTGTTTGATGGAAGCACTTCTTCAAGTCAGTACATTAATCATTTTGAAGTGATGACTGATCAATTACAACCAAATGATGCTCTCCTTACCAGAGTGTTCGTCGGTTGTTTAGCTGGCGCAGCATACGACTGGTATCATAGCCTGCATGATGGCTGCATCACTTCTTTTGCTGGTTTCAAGCAAATGTTCTTGGAACGAGTCTACGAAGGAGTCAATGACATGACGATGTCTGCCCTCATTAAGATTAAACAGAGGCATAATGAACCTACAGAGAGTTTTATTGAAAGGTTCTGCCGAGAGGCACTCAAAATGCCTTTAGGAACTCCATCTGATGTAACAATAGACACTTGCAAATCAAATTTGTTGCCTATTATCAGTATGTGGACAGGATCTACACAATTCCAGGATTGGCCTTCTTTCGTTATCAATGTCAAAGCAGCCGAGGTCAGTGCCAAAAAGTTTAAATAGTTAGTAGTCCAAATGACTCATCCTAACCAAGATGAACATTCTACACCCGGGGGTAGTAATCGTCAGAATAACTACAAGAGTAAAGATACATTGGCCATTAATCTTAAAGGCAAGGAGTCTTTGGCTTTCAACGTCACTTAGACGGCATCCACTCCATCAGCACCACTACAGAAGATAACTCGTCCAAAAGAAGAGTATTCTTTTGATGAAGATGATACTTTAAGCATCTTTGATTGCTTGATCAAAAGCAATAAGCTTCAGCTTCCAAAAGCAAAACGACCAGAAGAAGTGGGTAAAAGTGATCACCCTAAATACTGTATTTATCACAGATTTATAGGGCATCCAACCAGAGCATGTTATGTGCTCAAGGGTAAAATCCAGGAGTTGGTCAACTCTGGAGCAATTACTCTGCAACAGGACGAGAAAACGGTGACTTCTAATGTAGTTTCTCTATAATTCGATGATTTTCTACCGCAACTTGTGCAAGATGGTGTTGTCCCGATTCCAAGCACTACTCTTGAGATCATGAATCTTCCATCTCCTCAAAATAAAGGTGTTGTTTCGCTGTCAACTGACAGAGGAGAGATTATATGGATTCACCCAAATCTGGTAGCAGAATTTGAAACACCTTCCTCTTCTAAGCAAAAGAAGCATTCCAGATCTAAACCCAAGAACTGTAATATGGTATCCTTTGAACCAGTAACAGAAGAAGAAATTCTAATGAGCACTAGATCAGGAAAATCGTATCTTCGGGAGTATTCCAAAAATCAAGAGAACCCTGCTCCATCTCATGATGTTCCTCCTTCATCAACTTCTCCTGGCGAGAATATACCATCCACATCCTTGCCGGTGGTCGAACCATCTCCTCCTAAACCAACAGCAGCAGACAAGGGAAAACAACATATCCTCTTTGATGAAGCATTGAAGAAGTCCTCATCTCTCGGACTTGAGAAGCCATATAATTTTGACATATTGGCTCAACTGGCCAATACTCCAGCAAGATTGTCAATCTTTGAACTCTTACGTCTCTCAAAAGAGACTCGAGAAACGTTAAATGAAGCCTTGATGCAGGCTGACGCTTGTCTTACTCTTCTCAAAAAGCCTGGAAAGGAGCCAGTAAGCTGTGCACATTGTCATAGTATATTTGAATTAATGCCCAATATCACTTTTACACAAGATGACATGTTGTTAGAAGACAATCGTTATGATCGTCCTCTCTATTTCATGGGGTATGTGGACACCATGAAAGTAGATTGCATTCTGATTGACCCAGGGTCCGCACTTAGTATCATGTCGAAGTCTTTACTGAATTCTTTGAAGATCCTAGTACATAACCTTTCTACGACTATCACTACCATCCTGGGGTTTAGTCAAAGAAGAAGTGAACCTTTAGGGAAGATACGCCTAAAACTTCAAATTGGTAATCTTCGTACAAAGGTAATTTTCTATGTTATTGACAATTATAGCTCATACAAGGCTTTGTTGGGAAAGCCATTCCTCCATGAACACAATATTGTACCCTCTATGCTCCACCAATGTTTCAAATATGTGGATGGTAATAAAGAAGTCCAAAAAGAGGCTGTAGATCTGAATCCTTTCAAAGGGGTTGAAGCATACTGCAATTATTCTCGCATGTACAAGGAAGAATTCATGAAGGTAGTACTAGCAATGGACACGAATGAAGAACAAATGAGTGTGCCAAATGATACTTTGATGATTCTCGTCAAAGGACGTACCTCATGTCCTCAGTCTTCTAAACCACTGACTATCTATCTTCCTTCCCATGAGAAGCAGCCCAAGGGTGATAGTCGGGAACAAAGGGCTTACCTCTTTTGAGCCGCTTGTAATCGATCTTCATCGCAAGAAGCTCCCTCCTCTTTCTCGTTCTTCTTCTCCCCCTCTTGTCATCAATCTGACTAAACCTACTAAGGCTAAAGTTTCTATTGTAAATGATGGTATAAAAATCAATAAAGCATCTCCTTTGCAGTATACAGATGTCTTTTACTATATTCAGTGTTATTTGGATATGCTAGATAACTTTAAACCACTTACAATAGAAGTCGTATCATCTCTACGAAATGTGGTATCATTAGATTCAATACAAGAGTCGTACTTCTTAGTACCGTCTCGAAAGAAAGATGAAAAGCCTATATTCTTCAACAAAAGAGAGGAACCAAAAATTATGCACTATAATGATAATAGAGATGATACATGAAGGCTACAATTACGTCGCTATAGTCCACAATCCAAAGCCATCATCCGTAAAATGGGCTATGATTTCAGAACAGGCCTCAACAATGGTAAAGAAAGGCGGAATCCCTTCGTATCGCTGTTCCAAAAGAAAAATCACAACAATACCACAGTAAATCGAAGCAAGGACTAGGTTATGCTTCACCACGTCCAACTCCAGAACCTTCTGAATCTGATGAAGAAGAACGATCTAACGCTTCTGATTCTATTTTATGGTATTCTAACACCAGCATTGGTCATGTTCATAGGGTGATAGTATCTTCTAACATGGTGTCGGTCGAATTCTCGGAAGACGACGAAGATGACATTGATGAAGCTTCTGAAGTGGACCCTTGGGCACAAAAGATGGACAATCAGTGGGAACTTTGTTTCGAACAACGAGAACCACCTACTAAGGATCAACTAGTCCAGATCGATATTGGAGAGGAGGGTGTATCACGACCAATCTTTATTAGCAAAAATCTTCCAGAGGATGATAAACAAGAGTTAATTCATCTTATTCGTGAATATACTGATGTCTTCGCCTGGAGTTACGAAGATATATCGGGATTAGATCCTCAAATTGTAACTCACAAGCTTAACATTCTGTCGATTGCCAAGCCGGTCAAACAACAACAACGGCGATTCAAGCCTAAAATAATGGATGCAATTGATAATGCAGTCAAAAACCTTATAGCTTGCGATTTTATCAGAGGAGAACAACATCCTGACTGGGTAGCCAACGTTGTACCAGTTCTGAAAAAGATTAGAAAGGTTTGAGTTTGCATAGACTTTCGGGATCTCAATGATGCTTGCCCTAAAGACGAGTTCCCTCTCCCAATTACTATTGTCATGATCGACAATATATGTGGATTCGAATGAATTTCTTTCATGGATGGGTTTTCTGGATATAATCAAATCCGAATAAATCCTGAAGATGAGAAATATACTTCATTTCGTACTCCTCGGGGTGTGTACTGTTATACGGTCATGTCGTTTGGTCTTAAGAATGCAGGTGCAACTTACCAGCGGGCTATGAGTACTATTTTTCACGTTCATCTGCAAAAGACTGTCGAATTCTATGTTGACGATATTGCTGTCAAAAGTCGTCTCAAGAAAGATCATATTCAAGATTTAAGAACTATCTTCAATCTAATGCTCCAGCATCAACTCAAAATGAACCCCACCAAGTCTTTCTTGGGTGTCTCTAGTGGTAAGTTTCTCGGCTTCGTCATTACCTCTAAGGGTATACACGTTGATTCCGAGAAGATCAAAGCCATTCAAGAGATGCGTCCTCCACGCAACCTAAAAGAGCTACGAGGATTCCAAGTTCGACTTGTGTACAATAGGCGGTTCATTTCGAATTTATCTGGATGTTACAGACCATTTACTCAATTAATGAAGAAAGGTGTATCTTTCGTTTGGACGAAAGAATGTCAACGAACATTTGACGACATAAAGCGGTATTTAATGAGTCCACCGGTTCTTGTACCACCGATCTCAGGAATACCCTTCTTAATGTATGTCTGGGCAATGGATCATTCATTAGAAGCTTTGTTGGCTCAATAGAACAAGGAAGGTCATGAACAAGCCATCTAGTATCTTAGCCGAACGATGATTGGAGCTGAACATCGTTATAGTCCGGTAGAGAAGGAATGTTTAGCCTTAATCTTTGCTGTTCAGAAGACAAGACATTATATCATAGGCCAAACTATTAATGTCATATCCCAAGTCAATCCTCTTCGAGTCTTATTGAAGAAGCCAAGTACACTAATTCTAGGCTTGCCACATGGGCCATATTACTAGCACAATATGATATGGTTTATGTTCCTCAAAAGTCCGTAAAAGGCCAAGCCCTTGCTGACTTCTTAGCAGCTCATCCTGTCCCTGAGACATCTAAACTCTATGATGAGATTTCGGACGAAACATTAGAATCAAATATGATCTCAGAAGAATTTCCTACCTGGAGGTTATTCTTTGATGGAGCTTTTAGAATTGGACCTGGAGGTACCCTTGTGGCTGGAGTAGGAATTATTCTTGTTTCATCCGATGGATTAACTATTCAAAGGGCCTATTCTTTAGATGAATCATGCTCTAACAATGTTGCAGAATACAATGCCTTGCTCATTGGACTCCAATTAGCCAAACAACTGGATATCGAATATCTTGAAGTATATAGCGACTCTAAACTGATTGTTAATCATGTTAGAGGCATATATGAAGTCCGACATCAATATCTAGTACCATACCATGAAGCAAAAACCAAGATAGCTTCTTCATTCAAAGGGTTCTTTATCGAACATGTACGTTATGCATGTAATACAGAAGCCGATGCCTTAGCTAACCTAGCTGCGGTATTGGCAGTTCCAGTCAAAAAATGACATATGGTTGTTATCTCTAATAGAAAACTATTCTGTGTTGAAAATAACCACAACATTGAATTCAGCAACCTAACTGAAGTCAACGTCACTTGCGAGGACTGGAGAGCACATTTCATTGATTTTGTAGTACATGACATCTTGCCAGAAGATCCTAAAGAAGCTACAAGTATCCGTCGTCGATCGCTTCGATTCTATTATAATCATACTACTAAAACACTCTATCGAAGAACTTTTGATGGATTACTCTTGAGGTGTCGCTGGTAATGAAGCCAAGCAGGTATTACGTGAAGCTCATAATGGTGTTTGTGGAGCACATGTCACAACTCGCACCCTTATGAGGGGCACGAACACGTGGGTACGTCCAGCCTACGCTGCAGTGTCGGCGGTAGAACGCTGTATATAACGTCTGTAAATACTACGACTAATAATATAAAGGTACCTGTACAGTATATACTCTCCGAATGGAGGTGACATAACAATACAGTCTCAATCACAGAATAAAACTAAGGTAGATAGCTCAGAAAGAGAACATGTGATAGATGAAAGAGTAAATAAGTTCAGAGTCCAATACAAGCCCAGATATATACAACATCACAGGGTATCAAAATATAATATAGAACTACAGTCTGATAAAGCTAGCTGGATCGCAGTCCAGTCAAACCTAGCTAACCTACACTACTCTGGAAGTACAAAATCTAGTGGCTCTACTATAAGGCCACGATCCAAGGCTACTCCATCGGACTCGAGCCCGTAATAGGTCGAGCAGTCCGACTCAGAGTCATCTGTAATATATCATAACGGTATCCTGTCAGAAAAATGAGCAAGTACAAACACTAACAGCAGTTCCATGTGAATTGACAAATTCTATAAGAGACAGTATAATGAACTACGAGACAAAGATATATGGAAACTTGGGAGCCGTTCGGAAGCCGAGTTACAACCCTTAAACCAAACAAGGACCGGGATTGTAACTCTTCCCCCGAGCAGAACTTAGTCTTCAATCAAGATACAATATAAAGGCATGTAGAGCATGTGAGTAACTGTATATCATGCATGGTGAGAAAGTACTGAATGTAGAACAGAATAAGATATATGACAAGAAAAGTAAAATATAAAATGTGCCTCGAATATTATAGCCTAATGTGATCGGTATGGATCAAGAATCAGGCTTCCAGCCGACCGGCTAAAAGTACGTAGACTCGGTCCGGCCGGGATGGTAAGCTATGGAGCAAGTAGTAGCACAGGTCAGGCTATACCCATCGTGAGGTGAGGGTATAGCTATGATACAAGTAGTAACTCAAGGTGGGCATTGATCACACTATCTATAATATTCCCTATTCCCCGAATAGTATACGGATCCGGACATAGCACGTCATGACGCGGGATTCCCTAAGAGGGGAGCAAGTCCTCTTCAGGAATCGGCATCAATACAAGTACGAGAATCAAGACTAAGCAAGTACCAGTATCCCAATAAATCTAGGAATGACATCTCATGACAGGAATTCGACAATACTAGTCCGTGAACTATCGTGTCTGAGAATCAAGTAAGACACTACGACTGAATCGGATATAACAAATATTAAGACAATGAAAACTATCAATGAATGTACTCGCCTGCTGTCCTGAGCTGTATGGTATATCAATGCTCAGAGTGGAAATCAGAGACCTAAAGATGAGATACTGTATGTTAATTTAGGTTTAAACAAGTTTAGGAATGATTCACAATAAATGATATGCAATCTAGGTCAAACTAGGTCTCACTGAGTCACACTAAGTCCTGTCAAGTCAAATCTAGGTCAAATCAAGTTATATCAAGTCAATCTAAGCCAGACCAAGTCAACCCTAGGTCATACCAGTCATCGCAGGTCAAAACAAGTCGAAGAAAGTCAAACGGGGGAGTTGGCCTACAGTTGACTTTTGGTCAACTGGTCAACCCTGGTCAATTCTGGTCAACTCTAGGTCAATCCTAGGTCAATGGTGACTAATAGTTGACTTTCGGTCAACTACACAAGTCTAATGGAATTTGGGACTAAATTGGGTAAAGTGTTGAACCATAGTTGACTTTTGGTCTAAAAAGTCAACAGTGGTCAACCGGGGTCAAGACTAGGTCTAGGCGACTATTTCTAACTATTACCAACCTCTACAACCAATATCCAAGTCCATCTTGGACTTCGAAACTCAAATCTTGGCCGTAGGCCAATATCCTATTTTACCTTTTCTAAGGTAAATTTCTAGCCTAGGTGGAAACCTAGTTAGCCCACCTACGCTTGGTATTTTGACCCGAGCTCCCTAGGGTAGTAAGTTACTAGCCTATACATATATTACCGACCAAGATACCTAAGTAAAGTGGACGTCTAGTCCATCTTACGGCCTATTACCGGTATCTTGAATATTTCAAGATACGCAATGGTACGGCGCGGTACCGGCGCCATACAATCCCGATTTCCACTTGGGAGCCTACCCGTAAAATCTAATTCACGTATTCTTGCCCCACGCCAAGTTTCATCTCATTCCGACACTCCGAGCTCCGTTTCACCCTCTAACTCGATCACCTCTATTTTCTATTTCTCACTTTTCTTCCGATTCTTCTTCTTCTATTTCCTCCTCTTCAAATTCTTCTTATTTCTTCCTATTCTAACTTCTAATTCTTTTCTAACTTTTCTTCTTCTAATTCCTTAAACTTCTTCTAATCTTCTCTATTTATCTATCTATATATATATACATATATATATATATATCTATATATATATACATATATATATATACAAAGGGGGGGTTTACATAGGCTAAAGGGGCTCAAAGGGGGGGGGGGGGAGACTGGTAGCAGCTGCTGCCAGTGCTGCTGCTGTTTCATCTTCTTCTTCTCCTTCTATTCTTCCCTCCTATCTCTCCATATATATATATATATATATATATATATATATATATATATATATATATATATATATATATATATATATATATATATATATATATATATATATATATTTATCCATCCCACTATATATATATATATAAACACATACACACCTATATGTAATTACACACACACACACACACACATATCTATTTATATATATATATATAACCACACACACACACATGTCTATATATATATATATATATATATATATATATATATATATATATATATATATATATATATATATATATATATTTTTGTCTATATATATATATATATATATATATATATATACATATAGACACATGCACATACACCCTCCAACACACACACACACTCTCCCTACCACTCTCACACACAACCACTATCTCTACATACACATGAATACATATTAATATATATATATATATATATATATATATATATATATATATATATATATATATAATATATATATATATATATGTATATATATATATATATATATATATATATACTATTCTAATTAGAAAATCCCCAATTTCCTTAAACTAGATTTTAGGAAACCTAAGGAAAAGCTATGGTCAAAAGATGGAGAATAATCCCCTCTTCATTTATTGTGAAGGAGAAATAGGGAATAGAGGAATTAATGATGGATTAAAAGCATACCTAGATTTGGGTTGCTTGAGAGAAGAAAACTTGAAGGAAAATTGAATTTGAGAGAGAGAGAGGGAGGTTTCTTAATGATGAAGCAAAGGGGGGGGGGGGCTCCTACTCATGGCCGGCCAAGGGGGGGGGGGTTAGTGGGTTTGGGTAGGATCCAATAGCCCTCCAAACCCATTAGACTTAGGTTGGGTTCGGTTTGATTCGGTTTGGTTCGGTTTGATTCTAATGAACTAATTAAGTCTCTAAAATGACTAATTAAGACATGAAAGTTGGGTTTATGATTTCTAACCTAATTAGGATGGTATGTGGGCCAAGCCCAGCTAGTATGTGGGTCCCACTAGGGTCCAGGCTACCCGGGTCTCCAACTTGAGTCCGAATTTGATAAAATCTAAACCAAACCAAATAAATCCCAAAAAATCACATAAAATAAATAAAAATTCCTAAAAATTATAAAACTTGAGAAATGACAAAAATATCCCAAATTCGAAAACTGGGGGTGACAGCACATCAGCTTGGTCCTAAACTGCAGGATCGTATTTGACGTATAGGCTACTACTGGCCCTCTATGGTATCAGATGCTATTGACTATGAAAGGAAATGTCGTGCATGTCAGATTCATGCAGATTTTATTCACCAACCATCAAAATTTTTTCATCTGACTACTGCCTCATGGCCTTTTGAAGCTTGGAACATGGATATAATTGGCCCTATCAATCCTCCTTCATCTAAAGGGCATCGGTTCATCTTAGCTATAACCGATTATTTCTCCAAGTAGGCAGAAGCTATACCATTGGCTGAAGTTAAAATGAGTAGTGTCATCAACTTCATCAAACATCATATGATATACAGATTTGGTGTCCCTCGCCGAATCATCCATGATAATGGACCGCAATTCATCAGCCAAAAGTTTAACATGTTCTGTGATGACAACAGAATCAATAATGTTACCTCGACGGCCTATAATCCTGCGGCTAACAGGTTGGCTGAAGCATTCAACAAGACTATTATCAAACTCCTCAAAAAGTTTGTCTCTATCAACAAATATAATTGGAGTAATAAACTTGGAGAATATTTATGGGCATATCGTACTACTGTTCGTAATCCTACAGGTTGCACACCTTTTTCTCTAGTATATGGATGTAAAACTGTCCTACCCCTGGAAATTCAAATTCCATCATTGACGATCGATATTGCTAACGAACTTACTACAGAAAACAATGATCATCTTCGGCTTCAAGAGTTGGAGGCGTTCGACGAGAAGCGGTTACTGGCTCAACAGTATATTGAACTTTATCATGTCCAGATCTCAAAAGCTTTCAATCGCAAAGTCAGAGTGTGGACATTTCAAGAAGGCGAGTTGGTTCTTACAGTCAGACGTCCTATGACTATGACACATATGAGCAAAGGCAAGTTCGACGCAAAATAGGAAGGGCCGTATGTGGTAAATAAAGTCTTCTCCAATGGAGCTTATCAATTAACAGATATGGAGGGTAGAGTTGCTATGATGCCTATCAATGGCAAGTTTCTTAAGAAATATTATGTATAAAGACAAAATGTACTTTATTTCAAAAACATGATGTAAATAAAAGTTCATTTTTGGAATACATAAATATTAAGGACGGGGAGGAGGCCCTGATCCTTCATGATTAAATACATAGTTTGCCAACAGTTCAAACATCTCATTGTCTGAAATCACAAGAAACTTGCAGGCAGTCATCCTCAATGCCTCGTCTTCGGCAGTCTTCCCAGGTTCCACTAACTTGGAGATCAAATCCTGTCCTGGTGCAGGAGGAACAGTTGAGCCTTCGCCTCTCTTTTTTCGAGAAGGCACGGAAGGCTCAGTAGGGGACATCTCGGTTTCTTCTTCGATCTTCTGAGCATGTAAATCTTTGGAAGGCATTTTCGTACAGAAGGGAATGCGATTGACAATATCTACAAAAGTTTTGTTCTATTTATAGGCAAAACAAATAGATAATCAGCCTCGAGAACTGATGCAACTTTTGAAAAGAAGCACAACTGTTCGTTCATTTATAACTGTTCATTCATTTATAACTGACCATTCATTGTCCCTTCTCTGAAACTGACATGACTATTCACTCATTTATTCTTTTCCTCGAAAGTTTGGACAACCATTCATTCATTCAATGTCTCTCCCTTAAAAATCGAAGTGACTGATTACTCATTCATTTGTCTAATGAGAATCCATGTCTCTGAATTTCAAATAGCTACGTCAAACAACTTGCCACATTCGTATTCTCTTCGCACTCTGTTATCTATGTCAGCATATCAAAATTGAATTATAAAAGGAAGAATAATAAGACAATCATTTCTTTATTCCATCTTTAAAAAGCATAGATACATCTTGATAAAAATCTATTACATCTCTGATTTTCATTCTAATGAAGGTCTACTACATCTTTGGATCTTCCCATTTGATAATGAAGGTCAATTATATCTTTGGATATTCTTATTTGTTAGTGGCAATTCCTTGTCGTCTCGACCTGAAGCAACGAGTCAGACAATGGAATCAACTCTGGTCTTCTCTCTCAGAAAGACGAAATGAGAACTATAGAGTGCAGCAGCCCAAAGATGAGCTGCTGTCAAAACAACTGGTGGAGAGAAGATGGCCCACCAGGGGAACTAGGAACGAAATCATCCTTGTGATAAAATTCCTAGTTCTACATCTCCACCATCCAACTCTCATATATATAGGCTCTTCCTACCATCTGAGGAAGACCCTTCTTGAACATGAAGAGTCCTGAGCTGTCTGATTTGAGTGTCAGAACCATATGAGCTGTCTGATGTGAGTGTCAGAAGAATGTCCTCTGCAACATCCAAATCACCAATGCCAGTCCTGAAGAAGCTTGCTAGCCAAATTCCTGCAAATATTAACAAAACAGAAAAAGTTAGCAGAATCTGTCAAACAAATACGCGCTTATCAACAGGCACAAACCAGCAGTATGCGCCTATAACAGGCACAAACTAGCAGTGTGCACCTATCAATAGGCGCACATCAGCACTGTATACTGATCAAACAGGCGCATATCGAAAATACGCGCTGATCAATAGGTGCATATCTCCACAGTGTAAGTTGATCACACTGGCGCATGTCAACAATACGTGCCTATGAATGAGACTAAGTACTGGATCATAGTGCGCCCCTATTCTCAGAAATAGTTAGTGTATATCAACAGTGTCTACAACATGCAGATCAATACCAATCTTCAAAAGTGGTACGAAAGAAGAACATTAATACGATTGATTCTTCTTCGAGACTTACCAATTTTTGAAGACACGGCATACAAAAGAATAACATCAGAATGGAGTGGCGCAAGTGAGACCTTGTGAGAAGCCATTTGTTTTGAGAAAGAATGAATGGCTCTTTCGTTTTGGCTATCCTTTTTAAAGTACTGAAGAAGAAAAATGGGCGCATCATTCTAGGAGCCTATTTTGGGAAAGAACTAAACAATAGGCGCTTAAGACCACGTGATGGCTGCCATGTGTTTGTCAATGAAATAGTAAACAAAGAATTAGCCAAAGACACAAGACCTTGTGTGCTATTCAAAATCACAGCCACACAACATATCAGAAATTTTAGATTTCATTTGCATAAAGATGGGTGGACCCATACAGACAAGGATACAAGAAAAAAGAATAGAATTTTTGGCACGCCTAAACAATACTCTTTGTTCTTGCCATCATCGATCTGACGAAGGACGGCATCCAATTCCTGTATATTGCGTATCCCCGAGCGACGCATCAGATTAAGGAATCCCTCCGAATTGCTGTGCTCTTCAGAGGATGGCCCACTACTCGAGCTATTGAAGATTGTCGGGTTTGAACTGAAACAGTCTAAAAATTTTACCGCCCTCATTGCCGGGTCAGCCTCCAATAAATAAGTCGATGGCGCAACATCATGTCCCGCTTCAGGGGACTTGATTGTAGTGTCAGCATTTGTCTCCATCTCTTCCTTCTTGGAGGCCATTGAAGAACATAAGTGAATAATAAAGCATAAAGATCAACTACTACATATATATCAATAAATTGACTCTTCATATTCCTCATGGGAAATCGAAAGTCATCAATGAAACTCGGAAAGACGAAGAGAAAGTTTTGTGTTTTCGAGAAAGAGATTTAATTGTGATGACGGGTTGTGGACTGGCACAACTTGACTCAGTCAAAATTATTATAACTTCAAAGTATTTCAAAACTTTGAAACATTTTTATGTTTTAAAAATTTTGAAGGTGGTCTTGTAGAGCCTAAAAATCAAGTTGCGCCCTGAACATACTAATCAGTGATCAAGTTGCGCCCTAAAGATCAGGTTGTGCCACTGATATGAAGCTCAGAGAACAAGCTGCGCCACTGATCAGGTTGTGCCTGATATCAGACTACGCCCAGTCTTATTGTGCCAAAATCAATGTGGCGTTTGACACTTAATGGCCATCATTACCTGACAGCACTGACAACTGACACCACAGTGAACGAGGAAAATCTTTTCGAATCCCGTAAATTGTGCCGCTCAAGGACAGTTGGTAGACAGTTGTTCTATACACTTCGTAAGTTGCTCCTAGGCGCAATCCAGACAAAATATTTAGTTGTGCCTAGGCGCAATCTGAATGACTTTGGCTCAAAAGCTGCCACGTGTCTAGACGTGTCTCAATCAGACGCAGTTGATCGAAGATCGCACAACCTGATGAATTTGAGACAACTTACATTCTAAAGTAGGATGACATGGCGCACATGCCACTAATCTCTCAAGACGTGTCTACTATCCTGTGCACGACCATGCGTATCTCAATCATATGATGCCACGCGTCTAAATACAGTTAGTACACGACTTAACAACTAAATGAAAGTTGGCGTAACGGGAGGTTGGCGCAACCTAATGTGGTGCAATCCAGTCTCGCACACGTCAGAATAACTGCTAAAACAGTTATTTTTTGAACTCTAGAAATAGAGTTTCCAATCATTGTAAAATCATCAGATACATACGCACAGAGATCAAGAACTCTTGTAAAATTGCTGCTGCATTCTCCAGAGGCTACAGTCTTCAATTCACATAGTCCAAGGGATAAAGTGATCGTCTTCTGATCAGATTCCTACAGTTGTACTTCCCCAAAATTTATTGTACTTTGTACTATTCTTTTTTTATGTTTGGAATAAACTTTTTGTTTTTTGCAACCAAAACCAAGTACATCAGCCACAATTCTCATTTATCTTGCCAACTTGCCTTAAGCCGTAGTCTCGCATACTCATTTATCCAACCAAGGGAATATTCATTCTGTGTTACCATTCTTTCGAACTGAAATCCGATATACTCACCGCCCAATACTTGGGTCTCTGCATCACCTGTTTAACAATTCATATCGCAACATACAAGGCATCATTTGATTTGCAACATAATTCTAGCCATGTGATAATTTATCTTTCATTATATTTCTGGGTTCTTACTAAGCATCTTTTATTAAGCACCAAACACAATAACAAGTCATCCTTTATTAAGCGTGATGATCAAGGATCGTCGAAAGATCAAAGCCACTCACTTGTTGGTGAATTGCCGAGAGAATGAGATCTTCCACACAACGTCAAGCTCGGTTCACTGCATTAGCACCTGCATTGGCACCAACATCTGGTTAACATACTTCTTTCTTTTTCTCTCAGCGATTCGATATGAATGCGCCGACAGTAAAAGTAAATCCACAAAAATATTCATCGAAAACCATCACAAAAATGCACACAAAAGCCAACAGCGAAAGCGACATCGAAAACCAGTAGGGCTACGGTCTCGGGGCAAGCGACTCAGATATTGAATTCTTTCTCCAAGATGGACGCCACTACATCTTGGGCATCATTTCAAAAGAGTTCAATCCATATAAGGAAAGGATCTCAATGCATTATTCCACGATCCTAGTAAAGTTTCTCGAATCTCATCCGACTCGGTCATTCAGCCGCTAGCCCCATTCGTGCTCCGCAACGATATCAGGGCACTACATATTGAACCAAAATCTTTGATATAAAGGATGAATACTTAACCTGGTACCAAATAACTGATCTTCTAAATCATTGCTAAGGTGAATATATATATTTATAAAAAAGATATTACTAATGATGATGTAATACTCTGGACTAAATCTAACATTCCATAACAAGAGACTTATGGCTCATGTTGTGTATTGAATCCTGATAGAATGGTGTCACCCTTGTGTTCGATAACTATGAATAATTAATTTTTAAACCCCCATTGGCGGTCCTAGTGACATGTGCCTTTATAGAAAGTTAGAGTTACTAAATATTTGCCTCTCTAAAGTTTGGATTAGTTAATTTGATCACTTTAGGGTTCACGTAGACAAGAACTGAAAGACAAGTGTATGTGAACTATTTCTTACCCACAAGGAAGTATGCACAACAAAGCAAAGACTACCTACCTATGTGGGAAATAGGCAAAGATAAGAGACCCCATATTTTAACAACGGATGTCCTAGAGATTGAAGTTACATCCATTTTCCTTCTTAAAAGCACGATAATACAGATTCGACATCGATTTTGGTTATGTCCTATTACATTTCTTAGTGTCGTGAAGCCATAATGCTCGAGCAACTAAGTTATATAGGGAGAAACGATAAATACAGGCAAAAAATGAAAAAATTAAATTCAAAAGAATTTTATGTTGGTTCCTCGTAATATGTTTATTTTTCATAGGCATCCCTACTGGAAACACGAACACTCTGACAAGGGTTACATATCAAGGAAATTCACTAAACCATTCTGGAAATATACTAAAAACAGAAGATAAGCATAAGTTAGTAAGTGAAAAAGTGATGCAATTGACAACTTTAGTGCACGGCCATGTCAAGCCATTTGGAGGCCCTCGGCAAAAGTCCAAAGAAGGGTCAATTTTAAAAGAAAATTTAATATACTATCAAGTCAAGAATTTAATTCCTAGTGATTTAGTCATCATATCCTCAATTCTCATTAACTTTTGAATATACCGACTAATTCCTTAAAGGTCTTGTCCTATATTTTTATTCAAGCATTGGATTTAAAATCAAATATTAATATTAACCTTTAACCATTCTAATCTTTGAAAATTGAATTCCTAGGTTTCCTTAAAATTCTCAAAATTTTGAATGCAAGTCTATTCTTACCCTAATCTCTTCAAAAAAAATTAATAATCAATATTTATTTAATAGATCGTCTTCCAAATTTTGAATTTTCAAATTCTGTAGCCTTCAAATTTTATATTCAATTTTTAGCATCAAATTTTAAATCGATGATTCGTCCCTCAAGCTCAAATTTTAACCAATCCACAAATTATAAATTCTTAATATATATATATATATATATATATATATATATATATTTAAATTCTTAATATATATATATATATATATATATATATATGTATATATTAAGAATTTATAATTTGTGGATATATATTAAGAATTAAAATATATATATATATATATATATATATATATATATATATATATATATATATATATATATATATATATATATTCAAAAAAAAAATTTATATATATATATATATATATATATATATATATATATATTCAAAGTTAAATTCAATCTCAAGACACTTTTCTTTGAAAAATTCATGAAGTCAAATGCCCTAAAATATCTTAATTTTATTTCACTTGATTGCCTTTCTCAATCACCATTTAACTGCTTTACCTATAATATATAAACTTTTCTTACTAGTTTGACTTTCAACACACTTCTACCTACCTTAGAACCTTTCATGGACACAAGATTATATCATATAAAAACCTCCTCAGAGTTTAAATGAATCCATTCGCTTCCCTCTCAAGTTTTAAATCCATAATAACTTCATCAATTATTAACTCACCACCAATGAATTATTTTGTAGCTTCAGGACGTCTACCCTCCTTTGGTCACACTACCCCCATCAAACACATGCTGCCATAAACTTAATTTCATAAAAACTTAATTCCACTATATACATATGGCATATGGCATCCCTAATCCCGTCATATCTATCAACCAAACAAAATTTAATAAGCAAACTAATTTACATAATTACCTAAAAATACTGATAAATTCTATAAAGCACGATCATTCGTCACTCCGAAATAGAAAGGGACGCGAAGCAATGACACGAAAAAGCGAAAAACAATTAAATGTAAATACGAAGTTCAAGGACGATTGAGAAATTCTAAAAGAATTATCAAGACAGTTGTGGATTGAGAATCCAAAGAGTCTAATCCTATTCGTAGGCTGCTCGATGCAGTAACGTAACCGAAAGGTTACTTGACCTACATGAGCCACCACAAAAATATGTAACGTCCCAGTCCTAAAATAAATAGGAGTAGGAATATGTATACATGCCAGCTACGTATCAAGTAGATTCCAGGCCAGCTCAGATACGTATGAGCTGTCTAGAGGTACAATCTAATTATAACTAACAAGTCCGACAATATCTTAATCAACAGGATATCATCTCAAGTGAGAACCTAGTGTACCAATATTGATCAAAATGTTGTATACCGTTTCCACAAGAGTAAGATACTAAGAAAGACAATATGTACTAACGTTGGCCAAACCTTAATACAAGTGTCGAAAAAAGCTCATGACAAAATAAAGCTAGTAAAACTAGGCTAAAAAGCAGAATGCAAGTAATGGATAAAACGTGTAACCACAATAAATATCTAGATCGAAAATAACAACACCTCCATGATTAGCGATCTCTGCATAATCAACTAACTGGAGAGATCACCAGGTCCTCAGGAGAAATAACAAGATACAAAAATAATAAGCCGATGTAACAGTAATGAAAATACAACTGCTAAAGGGTAACTATAATAACCAGCTAAGTGATATGCACTTGAGAACATGTTCATAATATCAGGTTCTGGCCACTAAGGTTCACAAGCAGTGGCGTAGACAAAATTTTAATCTAGGGGCGCAATACTTAATATTAAACAAGAATTGCATCAATAATAAAAATTTTAACAATCAGTACAAAATGATTTTGGCATCTGGGCTTGCCTTTGATTTGTGTTATGTTAAATCACAACTTTAGCCTATTTTTTTTAAAAAGATCCAATCTTGAGACCAACCCAGGTGCCATAGTCCCAACTTTTACGTGCCTTATTAATCAAGATAGCCTGCTTGTTACCATTCTACATACAAACACATTGGAAAAATAATAGAAAACAAGCAAAATTCAACACAAAAAATATGCCATCAACAGACAACAACTATTGCTAATCATGCTATATTGATTAGTAAAGACGGAGGATGATCATAGTAGTGGTCACTAGTCTTAATTTTGGTTCCCTCTACATGTATTTTACTTCCGATACTATTGTATGTAGCCTTTCGTAACATAGAAAGAGATTTTACTCTGGCCAATACCTAAAATAAAAAATAAAAAATAATGGCATATTGACCAGTACACCAAACTTTAATCAATTAAATTTGATGGAGCACCTAAAGAAGTACAAAATTATGCAAATATTGCATCAAAATTGAAAATTTTGAACAATCACAAGAAACCCAGCCAAGCACACAATCAACATGAATTCTTGAACAAAAAAAAATCCAATTTAGGGTACTTTATTGTTCAAGAGGGGTTGCTTGTTGCTTGACGAGGAGGTCTTAGTCCTAATGTTCTTGCCAATAAGTCACACTTCCAAAGGAGGAATGAGAAATAGAAAGAGGGCCATTCGGATTCTGTATAAACCCAAAGCCAACAGAGTTCGAGCCGAATTCGGACCGAGTTCGCCATGAACTATGTTGAGACCATTTTGTACAAAAGCCAAAAAAATATCACTTTGAATTTATCATTTATTTTAATTATTTAATTTCAAAATTAGTAATTTTAAATTTCAATTAATATAGTTAAAATTATTTTACGAATTAAATTTTGTTATGCAGCAACTGTCTTATATTAGTTGAACGGGTACTGTCCCAGCTAACGGAGGTCCACCGAGGGACACTTAAGTACCGCTTCACTTTAACCGTAGCCGTGGTGATAGACATACCCTTTGTAGGCTTGTCTTGAAAATAGTTTTTGCATATTAAAAAATAATTAATAAGATAAAATTAATTAATATTATTGACATCTCAAATTTTTAATTCTCGACATAAATAATTGAATCTATCTTTCACTAAGGATTTGGTAAAGATGTCACTCAATTGTTTTTTTATGTCTACATATTCTAAATTGATATCTCCATTTGTAAGATGATCTCTACGATAGTGATGTTGAATCTCAATATGCTTAGTGTGAGAGTGACATACAGGATTTTTAGTCAAATTCATAGTGCTAGTATTGTCACAGAAAATGCATATGTGTGTGTAGTATAAATCAAAGACTTCTAGCGTTTGCTTCATCCACAAAATTTGTGCACAACAACGTCCTGCGGAGATATACTCGGCCTCAGTGGTCGATAGTGCAACAGGATTTTGTTTTTTTGCTAAACTAAGAGACTAGAGCCTTATGTAGGAATTAACACGCGTCGCTTGTACTTTTTCTATCCACTTTGCATCTAACAAAATTAGCATCCAAAAAATTGGTTAGGTCAAAGGACGTGATTTTGGGATACCATAAGCCATCAAAAGAAGTGCTCTTAAGGTATCGAAAGATACGCTCAACTGCGCACATGTGCGATTCCTTAGGGTTAGTTTGAAATCTTGCACACAAGCAAATACTAAATATTATATCAGGATGACTAGCAGCTAAATAAAGTAAACTACCAATCATACCTTGATACTTACGTTTGTCGACAGGTTTGCCTTGTCATCTACAGCAAGCTTGGTTGAAGTTGCCATTGGAGTGCTAAGGGATTCGACAGATTCCAGATCAAACTCCTTTAGCAAATCTTTTGTATACTTGGCTTGGTTGATGAACGTCCCATTGTTTGTTTGTTTGATTTGCAAACCAAGGAAGAATTTAAGTTCTTCCATCATGCTCATCTCAAACTCATTCTACATACACTTAGTGATTTATTACAGAAAAATTCATAAGTAGATCCAAAGATAATATCATCAATCTAAATTTGAATTAAAAGATTATTTCCATTTAAAGACATTATAAATAGTGTAGTGTCAACAATACCTTTTCAAAAAACTATTATCAAGTAGAAAAGATCTTAGACGGTCGTACCAAGCACGAGGGACTTGTTTCAAACCGTATAAGGATTTCTTCAACTTAAATAGATAATCAGAAATTTTGAAATCAGTAAAACATGGAGGTTGAGATATATAAACTTTTTCTTTTATGAAATCATTAAGAAAAGCACTATTGACATTCATTTGAAAAAGTTTAACGTTATAAAAATATGCAAATGCACATAACATGCGAATGGATTCTAATCTCGTAACATGAGCGTAGATCTCATCGTAGTCAATACCTTCCTCTCGGTTGTATCTTTGAACTATGAGTCGATCCTTGTTACGAGTGATTAAACCATTCTCATTTAATTTATTTCAGAATACCCAACGGGTGCTAAAAACCGAATGATCAATGGGCTTGGGAACAAGTTTTCAGACTTGATTCCCTTCAAATTGGTTTAGTTCCACTTGCATAGCATCTAACCAACAGTTATCACTACTTACTTCTTCAATAGTTTTAGGTTCTAGCTGTGAAATAAATGCAACACAAGAAGTTATATCTCTGGTAGGGGAACGAGTACTTACGCCCTAGGTAATCTCATCTATGACCAGGTCCTTGGGGTGGTCAGCCATAGATTTTATTTTATTTGCAGACTTTCAAGGTAGCTGGTTCCGGTTTCAAGTTCTGTAGACGCCTTGCTTAGTGTACTAATGTCTTCATCATCATTGTCGTTGATCATCTGTTGGTTTAATTCGTCGAAGGTGACGTTCATTGATTCTTCGATGATCATTGACTTCTTGTTGAAGACTCGGTACCCTTTGTTTTTGGTCGCATAACATAAAAAGATACCTTCATCGGCCTTTTCATCAAATTTATCCAAATTATCTTTAGTGTTAAGACTAAAACATTTACGACCAAAGATTTTGAAATAAGAAACTATAGGTGTTCTATCAAACCATAAATCATAGGGAGTTTTCTTCGATTTAGGTCGAATTAGAAGCCTATTGAGAACAAAACAGGCTGTATTGACAGCTTCTACCCAGAAATATTTGGGTATACTAAAATGGTTCAACATTACTCTAGCCATTTCAGATAGAGTTCTGTTATGACGTTCCATAACTCTATTTTGTTGTGGAGTCCAAGGACAGGAGAACTCATACAAATATTCGTGTGTGTCACATAATTACTCAAACTCTGTATTCTCAAATTTGCCTCCATGATCACTTCGAATACGAGTAATCATGAATCATTTCCCATTTTGAACTTTCTTACAAAATATAAAAAATTCAGATAATGAATCATTCTTGCATACGAGAAAATATACCCACGTGTATCTAGAAAAATCATCTATTATTACAAAAACATATAACTTACCACCTAGACTAGCAATTCTACAAGGCCCAAATAAAGTCATATGTAGTAATTGTAGAGGTCTAGTGCTACTTACACCATTTTTGGACTTAAATATAGATCGTGTAGCTTTGTTTTTTTTTACATTCGCTGCATACCGTATCCTTCTGGAAGACGATGTCCGGTAAGCCTCGTCCTAATTTTTTCGTGGATAATCTTGAAATTATGTCCATGTTTTCATGTCCGCGTCTCATGTGCTATAGTTGACTCTCATCATTCTTGGCGAGTATGCATCTACCTGCATTGTTAGCATCTTCCACAAATAAAAAGCATATATGTTGTCTTCTCTAATACCTTCAAAGATAGTACTATCAGTTGAGCTATCCGCTATAGTATATTTGTCTTTGACATAGTTATTACCATAACCGTGGTCAGCTAAATAGCTTATGCTGAGTAGGTTATGTTCTGACTCAGTTACTAGACACACATCTTTAATCACAGGGTATAGAGCCTTACCAATATTGTCGATACGTACTATATATCTTTTTAAGTTGTTACCGAAGGAGATGTATCCTTCTTTCTTATTCGACAGTATTGCAAATAGAGAAGCATCATCGGTCATGTGCCTTGAGCAACCATTGTCGAGGATCCATTTGCTCCTAGCATGTGTAGGGTGTTCCACCTACAAAGAAGTTTACAGATGAAACTTTTTATACCTATTTCTTGTAGGGTCCGGATATGTTAGTCTTTGGTATCCATGCACATATATTTAAATCAACTAATTTTCTTACTCTACATGCAGGTAAGATATGACCAATAGTGACACAATAGTGACATCTATCATGTTGAGTGTTAGGTGCAGTGTGTTGTGCATGATTGGTAGGTTTTGGTGTTCTAGTTGGATACTTATAGTAGAATGCATGTCGGTTAGTCTTCATGGACAAAAGTTTGGCTATGTTTGGTGTGACAGTATTGGGTTTAACAATATTGGTGTTGACCATGTTTCGATGTTTCAGTAATTGACACGTGTTAGGGTAGGAAGCAGCAATTTCAGGCTATTTTTCTAACCTAATTTCTAACTTTTTGGAGGTGTCATAAATTATGTTATAGTCAGTTGTGAGTGCATCAATTCTGACGAGTGCACAGTGATGTCTCTTCTCCCCTTTGAGTAAATCTTCCTCAAGTTTAGCAATGGTCTTGTCTTCTTTTTTTTCGAATAAATGTATAGTCTCGTGTAGTTAAAGTTTTACAGAAGAAAGCTCACCAGTCTCACAAAGGTTTTTACTATTTCTATCCTCAGCTAGTAAGTTGGTAAGTTTTTTTAATTTCACCTTTGTACTCTTTGAGTAACTTCTTAAAGTTTTGGTATTGGCCAAGCAGTTTTTGTGGTCATCTAAGAGGTCACTAAAAGCTTTACCTAACTGGTCAAAGGTAAAATCATCATATGTATCAAACAGGGGGTTTGAGTTTACCTGATCAAATGCCATCAAGCATACATTTGCAGCATCGTCTGATTGTTCATCTTCTGTATCGCTGGCTTTGCTTTCATGTCAAATGCTTGTGTTGGCATATCTTATGGAAGTAGATTTCTTCAAGTAACTTTTTTCATATTTATTGCCTTTTCTGGTTGATGATGATGCCATCGGACAGCGCTTTTTGATGTGTCCTTTCTTCTTGCAATCGTAGCAGATTGGATCTTCTTCATTGTTGTTGTTGTTGTTGTGTTACTTCGTTCATCGGTTGAACCTCATGAACTTCTTGAATTTCTTCACTAGAAGTGCTTGATCGTCAGTGTCAGAGTCGTTGTTGTCAAAATCTTTTTCGAAAGTTCTTCGTTGTTGAGATTTGAAGGGGACTGATTTTTCCTTCGGTGCGGCGTCTTCAAAGTCTTAAAGTTCCAGCTCATGAGTCAGTAGCTTTTCCATGAGCGTTTCAAGAGACATGGTAGTGAGGTCGTTTCCTTCAACGATCGACGTAGCCTTCAGAATCTAGTTCTTTGTGAGAGCTCGCAGCACCTTGCGAATCTTCTCATAGTTATTGTATTCCTCGCCTAGGGAGGACAAAGGATTTACAATATCTAGAAATCTTATAAATGTTTGTGTAACTGACCCGTTCGGCTTCATCTTGAACGCATTATACTCTTGAGTAAATCTACTGATATTGGACTCCTTGACTTGCATCGTGCCTTTATTAGTGACTTCAAGAATTTTCTATACTTCTTGAGATGTTGTGTATGTAGACACCCTATTGAATTCAGTCTTGTCTAAAGCCCAAAATAAAGTATTAATAACACGTGTGTCAAGACTGCCTTCTTTCTTTTCAGAATCATTATACTTGTCATGTACTTTTTCAACCAAATTTCCATCAATAAAAACACATAGAAGCATTTTATAGCCATCAACTATGATTGACCATAAGTCGAAATCTAGAGATTTCAAAAAAACTCATACGTGCTTTCTAGTGAGTGTAGTAGGTACTATCAAACAGTGGGGATAAGTTTGTGGCTTGGCCTTCAGTTATAAATTTTACACTTGCCATATGTGATATAGTGATCTATGTAACATCAGTTATATATAAAGAAAGTAATAACAATGTTACCTCACTTTGTCTGTATAATCTGCTCTGATACCAATTGTAGGAACGAAATGCAAAGCGATAAACTCTAGAGGGGGTGAATGGAGTAGACAGCGGAATGTTAGCTATTAAAAAATGTTAGCAACAAGATCACAGAAATATATCATAGTTATGAGTAAGTAAAAGTAAAGTGCAAAGAGAAAACTCAAATATGGCGATGTATACTGGTATTCCTCTTGTAAAAACTAATCCAATCGGAATAACTCCGGCTCCCAGCTGAAATCCACTATAAAAAACTACAAGCTTTCATCCGAAGTCCTTGTCAACTTCTACAAACGCGAGCTTTGATCTGAAGTGCTCGACCAACTTCAATTGTGAAGTGTCTCACTTTTTTTAAGCCTCTTGATTACAATCACTCTGGACTTCTAGACCGTACCGCACAAGCAAATTGACTAGAGGATTGTAACTGGCTTGAAATTTGAAATTGAAAGCTTAGTGGAGCTTTTAAAGATCGTAGTAGGATTAGAGAGAAGATATAACGCCCAGTCCCAAATACGTAGGACTATGATCACTACCAAAATACATGGATTTACCAACGGCCTTATCTGTCGGTAGTCCGTCGCCAAAATAAATACGACGGATTACCGACGGATATTTTGGTAAAACAGCCGTCGGGAATAACCTCGTCGCTAAAACATATCCGTCGCTACTCCGTCGCTCAGCGACGACTTAGCGACGGAATACCGTCGGCGCATTTAATTATATATAGCGACGGATTACCGACTAGCTTTCGTCAAAACATGTATCAGGATATAGGGTTACCGACGGAAAACTCCGTCGCTAAAGAGTCGGCAAAACCGTATCAGTGATTTTCTGATACGCAATATCCGTCGCTAATCCGTCTAAATTTGTCGGTAAAAGCGTATCAGAGATTTTCCATACGGCAGGTCGTCGTTATGCCGTCGCTAATCCGTCGAGGTGTACGACGGATTAGCGTCGTATTAGCGACAAAACATCCGTCGCTAACTGCAAAATTTATGGACATCAAACAGAACCAGGTCGACGGACATTCCGTCGCTAAACCGTCGCTCAATGTAAAATTCTCCAGGTAGTGACGGATATTACGTCGCCAATCCGTCGATACATTAAATTCCTACAGTTAGCGACGGATAGTCCGTCGGGACTTTGTCGCCAGTCCGCCGTAAGTTAGTCGCCAATCCGTCGCTAACTGCAAAATTTATGGACATCAAACAGAACCAGGTCGACGGACATTCCGTCGCTAAACCGTCGCTCAATGTAAAATTCTCCAGGTAGCGACGGATATTACGTCGCCAATCCGTCGATACATTAAATTCTACAGTTAGCGACGGATAGTCCGTCGGGACTTTGTCGCCAGTCCGCCGTAAGTTAGTCGCCAATCCGTCGCGAAAGCTAAAATTTATGGACATCAAACAACACCAGGTCGACGGATCGTCCGTCGCCAATCCGTCGCTTTATTGAAATGCTCCAGGTAGCGACGGTTTTTACGTCGCCACTCCGTCGCTACCTCAGTTTCTCCAGTTAGCGACGGACTATCCGTCGCTGAGTGGTCGCCAGTCCGTCGCTAACTTCTAATTTTTGAAAAAAAATCTGCAAACAGACTCTTTCCTGTTTATACAACACATCCAACACAATATCAAACATGCAAAATATCATATACAACACCATATACTATATCCAACACGATATCCAACGTATCCAATATCCAACACCATATATCCATATACAAAATATCCATATCCGACACCAATATCCAACGTATCCAATATCCAACAAAATTTACCAACACAATATATCCAATATCCAACATTAAATTATCCAAACATAAAAAAATATCCGAACATACAATGTATCCAAATGTCTACAAAACCAACAACATAAACAAAATCAAACCCCGTCCGTCGGATCGTCTCGTGCTCGTGCCGCCGCATCCGCTTTGCGTATGTACTCCTCCACCGTGTGTGCCGGCACTTGGGACAAACATGGTCTGGAAGTGCGCGTAGCTGCTCTGGTGACAACATGTCAAGGAGCGTCAAGATGGTGTTATCCGATACGATGCGGGCGTCCGCAGAGCATTTAAACAAAAGCCGTCCGGGGAAGAAGGACCAGGTCGATCCGAAGCACAGGCAGCAGCAGTAGACGGACCGGGAGCACCACCAGATGAACCGGGAGCACCAGCAGACGGACCGGGAGCAGACGGACCGGGAGCAGACGGATAGCCCCAATACTATCGCCCAAATCTGACACCGCGGAGGTCAGAGTCGCAAGCTGCGCCCTCACATCGTCAACCGGGGCGCTGGGGGAGGCGGAGGGGTGGATATCTCGGGGACGGCTGCAACGAGGGCGCCATGGAACCTAAGCCGTAGACGCGCCCTTTCCTAACGCCGCCGACGGATTCTACGAACACGTCGTCGTAGTGAGCGGCCATAGAAGAGTGCGTCTGGGTGGGCGTCGTTTCGCCGACATTCTCGAAAGGGGGCTCGATCTCAAGCCGACTAAGTGCCTCACGATACGCAGCCTATCCAATGAATGTGTTTATACTATAAGTTTTCCTAAGTTATAATCTAAATCCTATGTTTCCCTAAGTTATAGTCTGAATCCTAAGTTTATCTAATTAACTTAACAATAATTATATTTTAACATAAATCTCAAAACGTAAGTACTTACATCAGTCTCCTCGGCCCTCGCGTCGACGAAGCTCCCGTCCTTCCGCCTCTTGTGCGTATGCACGAATACATGTGAGCGGTGACCGTCTCTGCCTCTTTCCCCTGCTTCACCGCCCGTTGGCCTGCATACGTAGAATTTAATTAACTTTGTATATTAACAGTACGAAATTAAATAATAGAAAATTTGAATTTGTGCTATCTCACCAAATCTGCACGCGTCGATGCGTGGGGCCTTGATCCCCCCGTATGCAGACCCGCGACCTGTCGATTAGCCTTAGCTTTCTCCGATTTCAGCTTGAACTGCGGAGTATCCATCTTCTCCAACATCTGGTCATAGTACTCCGCCCGGATCCAGTCCTTCCTCGTATGTGCCGTACGAAGGTCGTACACCGCATCCCGTATCTTCTTCCCGGCGGCGGCTTTGTAGGTCCTACGGATCGCCTCCTCGCGATGGGGGGGCCACCAGAACGTCCTCTGATATACAAATTCAAATATCACGTAATAAAAAATTTAATGATTTAAAGAATAATTAATAATTCACCGACGATTTATACCCTCATCTCGTCGAGCCAGACGTACTTCATGTCCTGAGGCACCTCAAAAAATTGAGGTAGGGGCCATGGTAGTTATCCCGGATAATGCCTAGAATCCGGGCAGCATCCCACGGGAAAAACCTATAAAGAAGCAACGACTGGATTATTAACTTGAATAAATGAAACAAATTTAATAAATTAACTTAAATTTACTTACGATTCACCAGCGGGCCATAGCTCTCGTCGGAACTCGCCCACCAGCCTCTCTGGTGGCGTCGGGGGATCCGCGGGTCCGCGCACGTACTCCCCGGTAACAGGATGAAACTGAATCTCGGGTATTCCGAGGCCCACCTGCAGTAACTGCTGGGCCCCCTACTGCATCTGCTGTGCATTGCTGGTACAACCGGTGGCGGAAGATCCGCTAGCGGATGGAGTCACAGGCCTCGACGACGATGTCGGTGGCACCGAGAAGAATGACGGCGGAAGAGCCTGTGTCCGGGCTCTCCAAGTCGGGATCGGAGGTCACATCCGGGGAATGCGGCTGGCGACCACGACCGCTACCACCGCGCCCACGCCCACGCCCACGACCACCACCACCGCCGCCGCCGCGCCCACCGCCACGACCACGGCCAGCACCACCAGTACGGGTGCTCGCAACCATGCCCTGTAATATAACACATAAACAAAATACCGACAACATAGATTTATAAATGAATATAAAAACTAAACATATCCATACCAGCAGCAGGGCGATGAGTGCCGTCCAGACGAGTAGGCCTAGGAGTGCCATCTGCAAAAGAAACTCATACAATAATACGCAAATATCCCAAACTGAAATAAATATTACAATCAGAAGTGAAGTACAAATAAAAGCTAGATACACAAAATCTGATAAAATCATGCACCAATACAACAAAGTACAATTCTTGTAACTTTTGATGAAAGGGCATCTTGTGTTCCACTAGACTTGTAATTGTAAATCCAAATGTAATAGGGTAATTTAGGATTCGAGACTAGATATTGGGGCTTCAAGATACAACTGAAATATAGCGATATTTAGTCATCGTCCTCTTCCTCGGCCTCGGCCTCATCATCATCATCATCTCATCGTCGAATTCAGCTGTATCCTCGTCCTATCCTCATAAAGTCTTCTTCTTCTCTTCTTCTTCTTCTCTTCTCTTCTCAGTCTCAATACTTGGGACAAGACGCCTCTTTCTCCCCTGGTTGACATCTAAGTCTTGTATATCAACCTCTTCCTCCCCTCTATTTTCATCAGCAAGAGGTATATCAACCTCTAATTCAACATCCATGTCACAAGACTGTTGTCCCAAGTATTGGGGCTTTTCGATCTGGTCCTCTTGGTATGCTGGGTCTCCAACGTTGAATGTATTTCTAGATTTAATCTTGCATACTGCCCACCAGTCAAAGCGATCTCTACGACGCCTTGGGTAGCTTGTATAGTAGACTTGAACAGCCTGACTTGCTATCGCAAACGTGTCGGACCCTCTATACCTCCTGCGATGATTTATATCGACGAATCCAAATTGTTTATCGATTCTCCAACCGATATTTGGTGTCGTATCGAACCACTCACATTTGAACATAACAATATGCATATCAAATGGGTATATTGTAATTCTACAATATCCCGAAGCACTCCATAATAGTCAAAGTCCGGCTCGTCGTCATAGATTGTGCCTCTTATGCAAACACCAGAATCCTTCGTACTGAAGCCGTCATTGAGAAATTGGCATTTATAGGATGTTGAGTTGTCTTAAACTTGAAGCCATTAACGACATAGCCGGGCCAAGTCTTTGCATGCTTTTCGGTCCAATGACAAATAATGAATGCTCTCATTTGGAGTGACTTGGTTCAAGCTAATAAAACCTGTAAACTTTAAATGTTTTAGTTGCATATATATTTAAATGGTAGCCGCATAACATATTATCTCAGTTACTTACGTAATCTCGAAACCATGACGGAAAGGTAAAATCAACCTCTCTTTGAAGTCCCTCATGTAATATCGGGTGTCCTTATTTTGACTTCATCTCTAAATACTGTTAGAGAGAATAAAAATTAGTGTAGTCACTTACCTCACCAAATTAGAGATTATAACGAGGTAGTCACTTACTCTCCAAATCTCTCACTTCTTGTATTCACAATTTAACAAGACATATCGGTGAGCGGCATCATACTCATCGTCACTCAACCATTTCTTACTAGCCCCAATAGGCTTGCCCTTAAATTGAATATACCTCCTTCCTCAACGTCTTCGTCATTCCTTTGAGGTCTATTTCGATTTGTCTCAACATGAGTATCGAAATAAATGGAGCAAAAGTTTGACACCTCCTCGATAAGATATGCTTCGCATATCGAAGCCTCTATATGAGCCTTGTTGCCAACTTTCTTTTTAGATGATATAGATACCTAGAGAGACAAATTATCTTGAGAATTAACAATGAATTGTAAAATCCACTTAAATTATATCGATTTTAATTTACCTTTCAAAGGGGTACATCCATCGATAATGAACAGATGCACCGACACGGGCTTCGTATGCTAGATGAATCGGTAGATGCTCCATACTGTCGAAGAAACCCGGTGGAAATTTTCTCTAACTTGCAAATTGTTAAGACAATCTTCTCTCAAGTTGTATCATATGTTGCACCGTGAGCTTAGTTGAACAGATATCCCTGAAGAATGTAGACAGCTCGGCCAACTTAACCCATACAGCAGAAGGCAACAACTCTCTCAACGCAATGGGCAGTAATCTTTCCATAACACGTGGCAGTCGTGACTCTTCATTCCTGTTAGCTTGCGTTCATTGAGATCAATGCATCTAGACAAATTCGACACATAGCCGTCGGAAATCTTAAAGTAGATATCCACTTGCAGATTATTAATCTATTCCTTGCTCAATGCGTGCGTATGGCGCTTCGGCTTAGTTACTTGTCCACCAGCTCCCCTTTGTATCAAGTTTAGATTATGACGTTTGCATATCTCGGCCATGTCTTGTCTTGCTTTTGGATTGTCCTTCGTCTTTCCTTTAATATCCATAACGGTATTGAAGACATTATCGAACACATTCTTTTCGATATGCATGACATCAAGATTATGCCTAATAAGATTATCTTTCCAATAAGGCAGTCCCAGAAGATACTCCGTTTGGTCCAGTTATGGCTTTGTCCGAACCCCTCGACACGATTGTTCGATGGATCTTCCATTGCGGTGGGCAATTCCTTTACATTTCCAAATATCGTATCCCGACAATCTGGCAGGAGGTTCAGAAAATTCTTTTTCCATATCTGAACGCGTCCTTGTTCTTTCGCCAAGGTCTCGTTGGCAGAAATTGACGGTGACAGTCAAAGAAAGAAGTTTTTCCTCCATGTCTAAGGCGGAACGCCTTACTATTTCCATACATATCGGACAAGACATGTTGCCGTGCATCCCGACAGCATACCGTATGCTAGAAAATCATTGATTGTCCACATGAGTGAAGCTCTCATCTGAAAGTTTTTTTTCTGGAAATATCATAGGTCGTGACGCCGATCTCCCACAACTGTTTCAGCTCATCCACCAACGGCTGTAAATATATATCGATGTTCTTTGTCGGATTTTTGGGACCGGGTATGATAGCTGTCAAGAACATATAAGGAGTCTTCATACACATCCATGGTGGCAGATTGTAAGGGGTAAGAAGACCGCCAGCATGAGTATTGAGACTGTCCCGAAGCCATCAGAACATAGCGCCAGCGTACATTTCTAGGCTCTGCAGCAAAATCTGGATGACACAAATCAAAATATTTCCACGCCTCCCCATCCGAAGGATGTGACAATTCTCCTTCGTCCTTTATGCAACTTCACTGTGCCACGTCATGTGTTCTGCTGTATTCAGAGACATATACATCCTCTGTAAGCGCTTCGTGATCGACAAGTAATCATATACTTGTAAGGACATCGTTTTCTAGTTGACTTTCCTTTTCCCTGTACTGTCTTGTAACGATCCGCATTACAGAACCAACAACTTTCTAATACGCAATTCTCTTTGTAATACAACATGCATCCGTTGCGACAGCAATCTATCTTCTCGTACCCCAGTCCCAGTTGTCGGACCATCATCTTTGACTTGTAGAAGTTTCTTGGGAGCTCTTTTGATTCCTTCGGTAACACCTCATTAGTTAATTGTGTGATCCGATCATAGCAAGCTTGTGGCAAGTTAAAATCAGACTTTATGTTCAACAACCGCATCGTCACTGACAGTGCGGAATGAGTCTCACAACCAGGATATAGAGGAGTATCTGCGTCCTTAAACATATCATAGAACTCCTTTACCTCGGGATTAGGATCCTCCGGATCAAAATTAGGCCCTGCCGCAGCATACACCATATCTCGACAAGGTTCTGCATGTCTCCATAATCCACAGAGCATTCGTCGTCTTCGAGGACATCCGTTGCAGCATTATCATCAAAAGCATAAGTACCAGCTTCTGCAGCCTGTCTTTCTGAATATAATTTACCTTGCGATGACCACAGGCCGTAATACGTACGAAACCCTTACGGGTCAAATGATCTCTCACAGTCATCACTTCTTCGAAACGTCTATTGTGACAATTAACACATGGACACTTGATTTTGTTATCGTCCATGTACTGAGTTTTGCTCATGGCATACTTAAGAAATACTTCCACACCTGCCTGAAAATCGTCACTCACACCAATTCTGCTCTCGTGTTGTCGTTTGTACATCCATGTACGATCAACAAAGTAACGATTCATGCTCGATTTGTGTGAATATCTGTATCGTAAGACAAACTAAACATAAGAATTAATAGCCCGATACCGATACTCATATCGTAAGAAAAACTAAACTTGTGGATAACACGCTAGGCCTACGACGAGGCTACTTAGTATCACAATCTAACATAATTAGTATATAATCATGTAACTGGTGGATCCGCTAGCTAGTAAACCGGATGTACTTAATATCAGAGAGTATCAGATTAGTATCAGTATATAGGTTAGGTAGACCGTATCAAATGCATATCGGAATAGTAGGCCGAATAGGAGGTCGAGATGTCGAATGAGAAGAAGGGAAGAAAGGAGGAGCAGATGGGTCCAGAGCCATGGTGGAGGAGGAGAAGTAACATGAGAGCAGTTTCCGCCGTAACATCTCCTGGCTCTGCTGGCAACTGAAGTCCAGATGCTACAAAGGACGATCCTTCGCTAAATGACTACAACACCCATCAGTTCAAGTTCATTCCTATATGAGTATATTCCAATGCCATAGAGGAAGGTCAACAACTGATGGCTTCTATGGCATTGGAATCTACTCATATAGGAATGAACTTGAACTGATGGGTGTTGTAGTCGATTTCAGCGAAGGATCGTCCTTTGTAGCATCTGGACTTCAGTTGCCAGCAGAGCCAGGAGATGTTACGGCGGAAACTGCTCTCATGTTACTTCTCCTCCTCCACCATAGCTCTGGACCCATCTGCTCCTCCCTTCTTCCCTTCTTCTCATTCGACTATCTCGCCTCCTATTCGGCCTACTATTCCGATACCGATACTTTGAACCTTGATCTTAACCTAAACCTATATACTGATCGATACTAATCCGCTACGCCCGATACTAAGTATATACGGTCGATACTGATAGCGATAGTCCGATACCGATAGCGATAGTCCGATACCGATAGTTCGATCGATACCGATAGTTCGATACCGATAGCGATAGTCCGATACCGATAGCGATAGTTCGATACCGATAGCGATAGTCCGATACAGATACACATGGACCTACATATCTATATATCACTAGTAGCCATACTCCTCTACATACTACTCTACACTAGGATCTAGTAACCATATACTACTCTACACACTAGCTACGTAGTCATACTCTAAAATAAGGTAAACTAATTTACCCACACATTAAAACCAACCCAATCAAATCTTAGGCAAACTATTCATATGATATCAATCGAAATACAAATAGGTCAACTAGGCTAGTTCTAGGTCAAATTAGGAGTCCAAGTCAACTCTGTCAAAACTAACCTTAATTAGGCTAAACTTCTACCTTAGCTAATCAATATATATACTAGACTTCACGACGTGTGTGTGTAATATATATATATTATTAATAAATACTTAAAATTATGCCATATATATATATATATATATATATATATATGATATGTCTGTGTGTGTATCCGTGTGTCTGTGTCCGTGTGTGTCCGTGTGTGTGTGTGTGTCTGTGTGTGTGTGTGTGTCGTGTGTCCGTGTGTCCGTGTGTGTGTGTCTGTGTGTGTGTCCGTGTGTGTGTGTGTGTGTGTGTGTCCGTGTGTGTGTGTGTGTCTGTGGGAGAGGAGGAGGAGGACTCCTTCCGACCCCCTCCCCCAACCCCTGCCCGACCCCCCCCCCCAACCCCTGCCCGACCCCCTCTCCACCCCCCTGCCCCCCCTGCCCCGACCCCCCAACCCTGCCCGACCCCCCCAACCCCTGCCCGACCCCCTCTCCACCCCCCTGCCCCCCTGCCCCGACCCCCCCAACCCCTGCCCGACCCTCCCCAACCCCTGCCCGACCCCCTCTCCCACCCCCTGCCCAGACCACCCCCCCACCCCTGCCCGACCCCTCCCCGACCCCCCTGCCCCCTCTTACCCCACCCTTGCCCCGACCACCCCCCCTACCCGAACCCCCCTGCCCAGACCACCCCACCCCTGCCCGACCCCTCCCCGACCCCCTGCCCCCGACCACCCCACTCCACCCTTGCCCCGACCACCCCACCCCATACCCGAAACTCCCCTGCCCCACACCCTCTCCGACCACTACGACAGCCCCCCAACCCCCCAAATCGTAAAAGAGAGAGAGAGAGAGGAGAGAAAGAGAGGGGGGGAGAGAGAGAGCATACCTTAGAGAGAGAGAGGGAGATCGCCGGTCGGAGAGAGGAGATCGTCGGAGAGAGGGAGAGGGAAGAGAGAGAGTGTTTTGGGGGGAATGAAAATTCCCCCCCTTCGGTTCAATTTAAGTTAGGGTACAGAAATTAGCGACGGAGTAGCGACGGATTATTCCGTCGCTAATCGTCAGTAAATCTCGCGCCAAGTAGCGACGGATTATTCCGTCGCTAAGTCGTCAGTAAATTCGCACCAATATTTTAGGCTTTTGCCGCCAAAATATGCGACTTCTAGCGACGGATATAAAACCGTCGCTGCTTGGCCGACGACCTATCGACGGCGTAGCGACGGATATGGACATAAAAAAATAAAAAAAATTGTCCACTACTTTCCGTCGGTATTCCGTCACAAATCCGTCGTGATCCGATGGTAATAGCGACGAAAATTTCCGTCGCTAAATGGCCGTCGCTAAAATACTGTAATTTGGTAGTGGATACGTATACATGCCAGCTACGTATCAAGTGGAGCCCAGTAAATTGAATACTTATACGCTATCTAAGATAGGGTATAGAATGGCAAGTCAACTATATCTCAATCCAGAATAATCTCAAGTAGGAACCATTGCATAAATGTTGATCAAATAATAATACAATGATGCCACTTGAATATAAATACAAGAATATATAATTTGTAGTAAGGTTGGCCGGACCTTAATACAATCACATGAACAAGCTTGTAAAACTAGGCTATACTGCTAAGATGTCATCATAAAATATAAAAGACGAAAGAATGATAAAATATCACTATCGATACCTGAATACGGAGATATCATCGTCCACAAATCTATCCTTCTATTTTAGCAGTCTCAACAAATACCTGGAAGAAAACTAGCAATAACCTGGAGAGATCACCAGTTCCTCAGGGGACTAGTAAGACACATATACAAGCCTACTTTGACAGTTTAAACATGCAATGAAAAAAGGAAACAACTACTACAAATAGGATAAATATCACAGGAAGAACTCTATAGAACATGACATGTCATATGAAAAGTAATACTGAGAATGACTACAAATAAATCGAATGATCGTATCCCTGTCGTGGTACTCCCGGTCCTCTAGCTAGTAGCCCTGCTGTGGTACTTCCTAACTATAGTAAATCTCTATCGTAGCCCTGTCGAGTCAAAGTGGTCAAGTAGTCGATCCTAGTATCGATATAGGGTAAGTCAAGGTAACAAGAATACAAGATCAAGTGAGTCAGTTAAGACGCTCAAGTAAATAGCGTTATCGAAGTCCTATGTGAAGATATAACTAAGGGTGACAATAAGTGATTACAAAAAAGAGACAGAGAATAAATTATGACAAGATATCAAATATAGAAAAGTAAAAGAGACATGAACAAGAAATAATAATAAGAGCATGAATGTAAATAACTGTACAAAGTTTGGCAAGGTGTACTTGCCTAGAGTTTTGTCGAATCTGTGCTGAGACTGCAGTACCAAAGTCTAACCGAACTATCCATGAACCAGTAAATCATACTCGCTGCAATATCTATCAACCCCATATCACAAACAAATATGTATTATTTACTAAATATAAGTATGACTAACCACTCCTATCTAGAAAGCTTGGGTTCTAAGTCGTGTAAAACCTATGTTACCAAGGCCATTTATTAATCATACCATCTAGAACTAGGTTACACTTGACTTAATGATCATTATTTGTTAATAATATGGATTACAAACTCTAGGTTCAAATATTAAGTTTGTATATTGTAATTCGTACAACAAAACCTACGACATGAATCAAGACAAGATGATCAACCACAAGGTTAACAATCTTATCTTAGCGATCCATACGGTCACTTTGTCAATTTCAGCGATATAAGATCACTGGAATTGACTGATCTCAGTTTTGACGTACGGATTCCGAAATACAAACATAATATACATTAATAACTTACTATATATGGACTTACCATATAGACCTTACTAATATTATTTAAACCAAAATTAGTCATATTGACTACTCTACTTAATATAACATATATAGTATTAAATCTACATATAAAAGTTATACACTTAACATAAAAATATTACTTTTAATTATGAAAAGTATTTATAAATATTCTAATATTAAATAATATATTTATACATAGAAAAATTTGTGTATAATTATTGATTCTACAACATTATTCCTAGACTTGGAATATGATTTGAGGCCCGAAACAACAAGTAATTAAAAATATTAAATTTTGGAAAAAATATATAAATTAGTTAAAATAAGGATTTCAACACTAAACCTTACACAACAAGTATTTTAGTAGAGTTTTATGAAGTTTTGACACTTTTGGACACAAAGAAAGCAGAATTTTTTGGAGTTCGTGACACGACAAATTTCATGAATTTTTAAAATAGCAAATAGACGCAAAACCTATCTTTCAGATATACGTCGAAAAGGTCTCGACGTCTAGATTTTGAATAAAAATATAGGAAGGTTAGGAACTGAACCTAAATAGGTAAAAAAAATAGCTCACAACAGAATTCATTGGCTCTGGATACCCTGTCATAGATTCGACGCCACGGACAAACCGCATGGAACTAGGGATCCAGCGATTAGAGTTTGGAGTATACACGTATAGGTAACTTCTAATTTTAGTTTGAGGAGAAACGGATGACAAAAAGTAGAAAATCTAGTCTACAAGTCAACTAACCTGCTGTGATGAATTCAGCACAAGTTCGGTCGACTTTGGGTGCCTTCGCACCTCGTATCGACCAAATTAAGGGCTGAGGCTCTCGAGAAGGTGTCGGGGTGTTAGAGGAAGGTCTTGGGAAGGTTTTTGAGGTGGTAGAATGGTTGAAGGTCGTCGGGAAGATGGATTTCTGGTGGTTGAAAAAAGTACGAAAATAGAGAAGAAATTGGAGGGGGCTCTGTTTTAATAGAAAAAATATATATAAAGGGTTCAAAATTCTAGATGGGAGAGATTCACGTGAGGGAAAAGAAGTAAGGATAGAGTAGAATTTGATTTCGTGGGATTTGATTGCCTATTTTAAAAGATACACCAATTCTATCTCCTAGGATTTAAATGGGTCCAAAATAGGAAAGTTGTTATAGGATTTGATTTAAATTAGATTTAATAAATGTTGCCGCATAATACACAAAAATTAATAAAACAATAAGTGTAAGAGATTAGGCACCCTAGAATAGGGTTTACGAACCCTACTTACACTAGTTTTGGGTCGGTGATATTTTTGTGATCGATTTGAATCCAATATGTATATAGTTTGACTTGTGTGCCATTTGAAAATAAATAGCATATAAAACTCAATTGAGTGGCACACCATTGGCATGTGCATCTTAAACTCAAAATGGATCAAAACTATATATTGGGTCAAGTGATTTGGATCATAGTTGGGCCTTAATTGCTATTTGGAAAGCTAGTCAAATTTTTACGGTAAAGACTAAAATAACTATTTACCCTTAAAGTTGTACATAAAAAATACAGCACGAGAAAACATGCTTGGGTGGGACATGATATATAAATTGAATATGGACTCAGCTACTTCAAACTCATGAAGGATATTTAAAATATTGACATTTCTTGTGCTCCAAAAATCAAAGCTACGGAAAAACATCATAGTCTTAATTAAGAATTAAATTAATCAAATAGAAATAATATATAAAAAATAATTCCCAAAATCAGGGTCCTCACAGAAGAGATATGAAAGTGAATCAGTGAGTTGAAATGGTAGAATTCTTCTCTATTTATAGGATTTCCAAAGGAAGAATTCGGGCATTATTCAGAAAGAGTTCGGACAGAATTCTATGAATGAATCTCGGCATATAGCCGTTGCATTTAATACGGAAGACTGAGTTTAAAATCCAACGTTGAGGGTAGCCGAATTCGGGGCAAATTCAATCAGAATTCTGCTAGACCAGAATGGGTTGGTTTTTGGGTTTGTAACTCAAGTTTTTGGGCTTTCAATTTTTTTGAAGAAGTTATGAAGTAGTTTGGGCTTTGTGAGTGGGCTTATTTTCTAAATGAAAGGATTTTTGAAAATATTATTTGGGTAGCCTATTTGCCAGTAGGATATGGTTTACATTGTTTTCTAGACTCAATAAAATACAAAAGTACATTGAGAATTAAAATACAGACGCGACGACAAATACAGGTCCAAGTCATGAATGGTAGCAGGCACAAGCTATCGCAGTTCGTCCAAGTAGCCCTTATATCAAGACAAGTATAGATCAATTATTAAAATCTGGTTTGACTATGACCAATGGGCCAATATTACCTTTCCTATTTGGGTTAGTTTTGGGTTAGTGTGTCACGTTGGATTTAATTGAGTTCCGAAAGTCTATTAAATGGGTCTTGTGTGCCATTTAAAAACGGTACATGGGAACTCAATTGAGTGGGAGACTATTGGCATGTATGTAGTAGGCTCAAAATAGGTCAAAATCATATATTGGGTCGAAATGATTGGATCGGATTTGGGTCTCAAATTGGAATTAGAAAATACATCAAAAAAAAAAAGGGCAAAAAACCATTTTGACCCAAAAGTTGTGAAAGAAAAATGTAGTGAAATAAAACATGTTTGAGTGGGATATGATATGCCTAAACGAAGGTGGACTCGTATAGAACACGAATATGAAATTAGTTTCGATGAGTTGGCAAATGTTTTACTTCAAAAGTCAAAGCTACAGTAAAGTGTATTTATAGTCGTTAATGAAAAATAAAATAAAATTTAATAATAAAGAATCATATAATAAAAATAAATTCCAAAAATCAGAGAGCTTATTTGTTTGTGTGTGTGAATGTGTGTGTGTAGATGTGTGTGCTTGTGTATGTGGGGGGGGTTGAGTCTTCTTCGCACCCTAAGATATGTCCGCATTATGTAGGTGCCGCTAGGGGCTCTTTAGCCGCTAAAAAAAACATTTGTATGGTGGAGAAATCTCAATCTCAAGAGGGAGGATGGACTACGGCCATGGGGAAGTCGTTCTCTGATTCAGCCTACTACGAAGCACCGATAGGGCCTTCAAGAGTGAAGGGTCTGGTTTAAGGTTTGGCCAACGACAGCCTGGGGTAAGGGTGTTTTTATGGTCATTGTCCCTGTATTGAAATATAATATGGGCATAAATATGTGCTACGTACATAGTGGTGCAGACGTCGTTGGCCCAGATTCAGGACACCAAAGAAAGGAAGTCCCCTCTCCTACGTAGAAGAGGAGTACTTCATATAAAAATTTAGGGGAACAAAATTTATCAAGAATACCCATTCCAGTTGTGCATTACTATGCAAGCCCCTAGAATAATTCGATCCCTTTGATTTGGCTTTATAGAACTATTGATATGTGAAGGGCTACATTTATCGCTAACCTCGAAAGAAGAAGTGTGGAAACATAAAAATGGATGTTTGTCCTCTATGTCGTCGACCACGGCCAACTTATCTTTTTTTATTGCATACGTTCGAAGCGTGTGGCTACCGCAGAGCAAAGTTCAAATCTTTGCCTGTGAAAATTGGTTTCTTTGTTCGCTTTGAGAAGAAAAAAGATCTGACTGTGGTCCTTGAGCATGGTCCATGTATATTTGATGGCCGACTTATTGTGATCATACGATAGATTCCTCTAATCATGATGGAGCAATATTTCTTGGAAGCGTTTCCAGTCTGGATCCAATTCTTGAAGTTGACATTGTTATTCTGGAGTAGACCATATTTGAGTAAACTGGCTAGTGTCGTTGTGGTTCTAATCAATATGGATGCTCCCAAGATAACTTGCCAATGCCTTGTATATATTAGGATCCTGGTCAAGGTCGTGATGACCCAATCTTTACCAAAGGAAGTGACATGCCCCGGTTCTATAGAACCGATCGTCCTTACTAGGGCATGATATCGTGCGAGCCTAAGTTTGCTCGCACAAGACGAATACCAAAATGACCGATTGAGCAGTTCAGCGATGAGGTCATTGTACAGAAGTCTCGAGCAGATAAGTTGAAAATAACATTAAAAGAAATATAATCCTCTTTGTTGATATTACAATGTAATTACAAAGGCACGAGGCGAAGATTGCAATCGCTCAAGCTCACTCTATCTCTGAATACAATTACCCAGCTCTATCTCATCTCTCAACACAAAATATAATGCCCTTAGCTTACATCTTGAAGAAGGTGATCTCCATACATTATGTTCCCTATAGGTGTAGTCTTAACGTGGTCGCACGCCTCGAAATGCAAAGAAACCCTATGCCTTGATGCGTCCAAGCGAGCTCTACACCAAATGAATTGCTACCTAAAACCTGCAAACAAACTGTGGGGATATCAGTACATTGAATACACGAGGAAGGCCTCTCGCCCACCCATACAAAGCCAATACTTGATTTAGTGAGTGGACACTATGATTGTAGCGGTATTTCTAATCTTATCTTAGGGTCATTTTTATGGCATACTATAAGCCTATTTGTGTTGCAACATCATGGTCGTGGCATAAAGTCCATCTGTGAACAACATCGTGGTCTTGTCTTACAACATAGTGTAAACTTATCCATATTGACCTTCCAGCCTTCTATGTTCATCGCAATACTACAATTATAACGTACGGACTTTGTGTTAGACTACTAAACCATATTATGCCAAAGTACATTTTTCTACTGAGGCCAAATCTTAGACTCACTTGTTTTATGTCGTGCATCCACTCTTGACTCAATCTACAACATGCTCGATGATTGTCGATATCACGCCGACCCAATCTATATGAATGTCACTAGCAAGTCTAGCTATCCCTAGATCATATGGTGGACGGTATGCGTTCGAGTACGAGGCACAATCTCCACCAAAGTTCCTAAAATATCTGCTCTACGATACACCCTTCAAGCCAAGTTACACACCCCTTGAAGGTTTCTCAAGCAGTTCCCCTAGGAATTGATCCCAGCACCGACAACATTCGAGGAACTCAAATCTTGTACACAAGTTGTCCAATGACCATGTAAGGCTCGACTCAACTTATCATACTTCTGAACAAATCCTCATCTTCTTTTTCCATACTTCTATGCAGCTCCCAAAACCAAGGACTACCTCGACGACTAATGGTCCCAAAAAATTTCCATACTTTTTTGACTCAAACTTTGGAACGACTATTTGATAGC
>JANAVB010016197.1:53311313-53326313 GCA_029216955.1 Iris pallida | reverse complement strand
ATATTTTTTGTGGTTATTTAAACACAAGAGCAAGGAATATAAATACATACAAGATTGTATTGCGACTTCCAGGTTGTAGCTCCCCTTCCCGAAAAAATTTGGAAATATTTTTTTATTTTTATTTATTTGATTTAAATAAGATTTTTAGAATTTTGTAAATAATTAATTAGTTAATTATTACGGTAGATGATTTTAATCATGATTAAATTTGGAGTACAAGGTGACGAGAAACTATGGCACGGATAGTGCAGTAGCGTGCTTTGACCAATGTATTATCCCAGGTAGGAAAGACCCAGCCATAGGTGTGCTCTAACTAGGAAAACCAAGCTAAGTTGCGACTTAAATTCTAGAAATAGTTAAATTATTAATTATTTATGTTATTAAATATTACGAGACCCGGTTGTACCAAATCAGTCTGGACTGGACTCGAACCAAGTCCAAGCCCATATAATAATGCAGTGTGACCAAAGACGTCAGTATCGATGTAATTGTGTGTAAGTCATATTTTACACTAATGCCCTATTAAAGTTATTTTATGAATAATTATAATATATATGTATTAAGGATATATATACACTGTTGTTATACTATTTTTATATATGTAAACATTTCGTGCGGGTAATTCCATATGTGTGTATTATAAGTATATATAAATATATTATATATGTATGTGTATGTATGTACACATATATATATATATATTAAATATGTGCATCTGAATTTATATATAAATAAATATTATATATGTGTATACGTGTATGTATATATAAATATATATGTATAGATGTGTATGTATGGATAACTATAGATAAATAAATATGTATATATATATATATATATATATATATATATATATATATATATATATATATATATATATATATATATATATATATATATATATATATACATATGAAAATACGTGTGTATGTATATATAAAAATATACTATATATGCCTATGTGTATATATATATATAAATAAATATTATATATATGTATGTACATGTATATATAAATATATAAAGGTATACGTGTGTGTGTATATATAGATACATATATATACATATATATATATACATGTAAAAAAAAAAAATATATATATATATATATATATATATATATATATATATATATATATATATATATATACATGTATAGTATAATAATAGAAAAAGAAATGGAAAAGAAAAGAAAAAAAACAAATAACACCCACAGCCCATTCGGGCCAGGCCAGCCCAGGCCCACCAGGGCCAAGCCCAGCCCGAATTAGCAACAGCCCAAAAGGGCCTGACCCCTTGTATACACAGCCGTGTATACAAATACACGTGAGAGCCGAGGAGAACAGAAGTCGAGCGAAACCCTAACTCCGTCGCCCTTCCCTGCCACCCACGACCACCCAGGGCCTCCCCTGACGCCGGACGACCACCCCCAACGCATGCACTGGGAGTTCGACGACGGCGTTCGCCGGGGGAACGTGCGTGCAAGCGCTGTGAACAGAGCGACAGAACAGAGAAGTGGCAGCGAACGCGCAACTTCGAGACACGAGAACTTCCATCTCATTCGATCAATTGTCGATCTATCTTTTCAGGTATGTTCGCAACCCTTAGGGCTATAAATCCCTTCTTTTAGTTTAAATTTATGAGCTACTAATCGCTCGAAAATTCGAGGCAAAGTGGACAAAAAAACAATCTCGAACGTGACAGATTTCTTAATCCATGGACCCAAGTTGGAAGGCCATTCGCGGTCAATCCAGTGAGAAATCTAGGAATCTACTTGAATAGGTTTTTAGAAAAACTAACCGAGATGGAAACCTAATTTATAGTTTTATTTCTAGTTCATTAAACAGAAAGATAAATCAGTTTAAATATCAGGAAAAACCATCTTCTAAAATAGTAAAAACATAGAAAACCCTCCGATACGACGTGCGTCCGGCCATTCCGGGCGACGTGGTCGTGAACTGAAAGCATCGAAAGGTGCGTAACGGCTTCGTGGTCGTGTGGGCTTGACGGAATTCAAATTGGTCGCGTGTGCACGACGAATTGATGCGTATCCGTCGAAATTCACCGTATCGGCCTCTATGCAAGTTTTTTAATTAATTTGTGCACGCTCGTCAGATCGAGACAAAACTTGCGCCAACAAGACCGTATCATTTTTTTGGTCCTGTTTGCCAAGTTTGGTCCGATTCTAAGACAGTTGATAAAATTACCGTTTCGCGGGCCCCAGTCCGACTCAACGGTTGATTTTGTGTACGGCCCGCAGTAATCCAACTTTGGACATACGGTTGGGTTCATATCGAAAAACCGGATTCGTAGACATGTAGTTTGACGACTTTAGAGACCATTGACTCTGGCACGCTTTTCGGTGCAAAGCGGGTCCAACGACGGACATCATTTTTGCCCGAAATTACCGTTTTGCCCCTGTGTCCAGAATTGGACTTGACAGGCAATCCTAGCTAATTTGACTATTCTGAGAATGTTGGTAACGTTTATTTCAGCTTTCGGAGACAGTTGTGATGACTTGGACTTTCTGACTTGTGATTGGCGACACATTGTTGGTTCTCCGTGCAACCTCCAAGCAAGTATACCTTGCCGAACATATACAGTATTTACATGGTTTCTCTTCCTTTATGGCATTCCATTTCATATTGTCACATGATTCCATATTGTGATTGATTCGTCCTTGATTGCCTTACTTGTTCTAGATTACGTGCACGTATAGGGTATTTGACATTGCTAGATTGTTGGTCTTATCATGTTACCTTGCTTTACGATTGAGTTACCAATTTCTGTATCTATTCTTGACTTGACTAATCTTGACTGGGAGTATCTTGCATTGTACTACAGTTGAGACATACTATAGATTGGGAGTATCTTACATTGTACTACGACCTATAGACGATTCTTCTACCTTGATATCACTTGATTGACTTGACTTGAGACATGCCATAGATTGGGAGTATCTTATATTGTACTACGACCTATAGTATATATTGATTGATTGATTGACTTGACTTGCAACCCTATAAATTGGGAGTATCTTGCATTATACTACGATTTATAGGAGTCTACTTGACTTTGTATCCTATAGGAGAGGAGATCGATACTAGAATTGGCTACTCTTGACTGGGATTATCTTGCATTGTATTACAGTCAAAATCTACTATAGATTGGGAGTATCTTGCATTGTACTACAAGCTATAGAGGTTAATCGATTGATTGGTAGCCAAGTCTAGTATTACATTTCCTCACGACTCGTCGTCCTTAGATGTTTTTCTTACAGTGTTCATATCCTTCTTACATGTTATTTACTGTCATATTAGTAGGCATGTTTTATGTATCTTGCTAGTCCTCTGAGGACCTGATGATCTCTTCAGGTAGCTCATTGCAAGGAGTTAGTTAGCTGAGCATGTGGTAGTTGACTTCATCTGCATGATTCAGGTATTTTGCTAGTGTTATTGATTTACTATATTTCTCGTGCTTTTATGATATATTCCGCTTATCAGCATAGTTTTATAGACTCATATCATTCATAGAGTCTAATCGGACAATATGCTAATGGGCTGCAGACCATGACCCATAATTGTTCATTCTTGTTTTATTTGATTCTTGTGGATTGAGATATAGTTTAGATTAGACATGATACCCATGACCTTGACAGCTTATACGTACTCGAGTCGGGCTGGAGTCCACTCGATACGTAGCTGGCTTGCTCACGAGCTCGCATCCGAAAATCGGGTGCGGGTCGTGACACAGGTAGATGGAATAAGGGTTACGAATGACTTCACATTCTAAGAGGTGGAGACTACATAATAGGTACAGGGACCTATTTCAAATAGTTCGATTTTATAGTCCAAATTTGCTGGTATGTATGGATGGGTTTTACTAGGTTTTAGTGGGTTCCCTGATTGGACATCAATCGTTGGTTGGATGAACCTTGGATTTCAATCTATATTGACTGGACAATATCCCAATGATAAAACTATTTCTACTAGGTTATAGCTAGTCCTTTTGACCTGAAAGTCGTACCACAAAAATATAGTACAAGGAGATGTGTTTGAGTGGGACATGATATACCTAGATGAAGGTGGACTCGTCTAAATCTTGCATATAAAATTTGTTGGGAGGTAACCGCTAGTATCACGCTCCGAATATTAATGTCACGGTCAGGGACACCAAAGATCTAAAATAAAAGTGGGTGTTTATAAGGCATAAATTATCATCCTAATGGAAATTATTCTAATCAATCGGTAATTCTCGTATATCCCAAAATTTTAGAAGGCTTACAGTCTACTCACCTTAGAAGCTAGGACATGGTTTTAGGAATAATGAGGTTAGAAGAATTCCAAAGTCTGGATATTGTACCTCGACTCTTGTTAATAAAGAATAAGGTACGGCGTAACGGGATACGGTAGACACATGGTCGATAAAATACAATGATCTACTCGTCCATAGTATACAAGAGTTATCGACGGGGTAACCAACTCTAAGGCACATCATATGAAGAGATTTCTAACAACTGAATCGTGAATTTCTATTTGTGTCAAGCCTGTCAGACTATTGTCACAAGGGTTCTAGTAGCATGGGCTGTAGTGATCATGTATTGCTGTTGATAACTGGTAGATCATAATATGACAGGGTATTTAAGCTATGGTATTGGCTAAGCTAGTGACTTTGGTGTTCCAATACTAGTTAGGTCTTAATAATAAAGTTTACATAACTAGGGTAATATTTGTTGGAAACCAATCTCGGGATGGGTGTCTACCATAGTTATGGTAAATGATTGTCCTTACCTTTGTCTATTCATCTCATGTCTAAACTGTGGGCTCTGGTCGAGGAAAGGTTGGTTTACGGGTTAAGGGGTTCTAGTTAAAGCAAGTTTCAAGCAAATAATTAGAGACTCACAACAATTGGTTTCTTAAGAATAGATAGTCTCCTAGGTTGGCATTTGAATAAGGGTAAAACCCTAATCATTCTCAAATTCAGATGGCTAGAAGGCCCCAATAGTAGTTTGAGGGTCGAGAGGAGAACGAGTAACTCAAGGCAAGGTTCTAATCACATGGCTGGCCGATGGTAGCTACACTTGTGCATACAACTATCATAGCCATGGGGGATATTCTGTAGCTATCTACCAATTACGAGCTTTCGTCTTTCCTAATCAGTGAAAGACAAAAACAATAAATAGTTCAAGAAAGATGTCACTGAATACAATTACGTGATTCAAAGGCGAATGTATAATTCAAGAGGAATTGTCAATACAGTCGCGGATGAGATCCTAGATACCTCGATATCTCAATCCACGTAGGATAATCAAAGAGAGAGTGAACCGAGTGCACTAAGGTTGATCAGACCGTAATATATCGATTCTGATTAGACAATATGTTAGTAGGCATCCCCAATAAATATATGTCTTGAATCAAGTTCGATAAAAGAATAAGCTTGCAAAACTAGGCTGTAATAGCAGCATTGGTCAAGATAGTCAAAATACAAGTATGCGAGATTTTTGAAAGGAGGCACAAGTAGTTCGAGTTTTGTGAGAGTCAAAATCTTACCTGGTGTTCTTGCTTATACAGTCATGCTACTATCTTCTTATCCATAAGGCCTTGGTCGACTAATGGGTTATGGACTTTTAAATTCTATATTCTAGGTAAACCGATTAGTGTCAGTCAATTACCTCGTTAATAGATCACAAGGACCACGGAATGCTAGGTTGGGAGACATGCTATCCAACTTACAGAACTTTTACTAGTATTAGATTTGGATCTTATGGGACACACAGGGCATTTTTTTATTCTTTATAGTATCCTAAACTTGTATTCACGTCTGAAGTCATTTTACCGAGAATTATGCCTCGTCCGTATACTCTGGCTGTGGTAAACCCTTGGTTCCGTGATTCAGATATAATATGCTATCAAATACTCTACCTTATATTGACACAAGGTCTAAAGAGGTCAACGAAGATATATTTTAGCAATGTTCCATAACCTACGATTTCCTTGAAATAATTTCAACTCTATGGGTCGTGCCTCGCCAGTGCGATGCTGTCTAGCCATCGCAGTCATTAAATTACTCCAACTATATTCCTAAGAACTTCTAGGAGCTGCTAAAGATTCAAACTAGTTGACTATGATAGAAAGCGTAACATCTGCCTATAAGTCTCAATCCTTAAAGTAACAGATTGGTCGGGGAGGAAATAACAGAAGACAAGGGAAGTAAGAACATCATAATCTTTATTTCATATGTATTTCAAATGGTTGAAGGAAAACTTTGTACCAATCTACCTTGAGATTCGTATACGAATAACAGAATCAGAAATTATAAACTAATTCCTTACGGCAAAATATTTTAAATAGGCAATTCTAACTTATGATATAAGGATTATATCTATAGGGCAAAAGAAAATTGAACATGTTATCAGGATTAGAGCCTTAATTCTTGGAAAGCCTAAATAACCTAGTGAATAGTATATCCATATTGGATCATATCGTCATATCAAAAGTAATAGTGTATCTATAGAGATCTGGCAAGCTATCTAAATTTAATAATTCTTTATCTAAATTGCATGGCCTATCTGACAACCTTAACAACCCAACGATCAATTTGAATAAGGGACTCCTAGTCCTAGTCATTCTCTTACATCAATTTAACTCTAAGTTATGAATGAACATTTTCTAGTCGCAGGCTCGCAATGGTACGACTAACTTAAGTACCATCACGAGTTCGCATATTTTGCGAAAATTGACCTGCATGGGCCACACAAAAACTTGTCACGACCCGTACCTGCTTTTTTGGATACGAGACGTGTCCAAGACAGCCTACGCCGTAGAGTTGACGGTAGAACGTTGTCACGGCCATGATGCTCATAATCATAGAAATAACATTTATTCCTCATTCACTTTTCTAAATTGATTACAACATTTATAATTAAAGAAAATACAAGGTTCTTACAATTAATGAAAATGATAACACTTCTATCTAATTTTTAGGTTTCTGCCTGCAAGTACACCCATATCTCCCAGTGCTAAGTGAAGCCACAGCTAACCTGAAAAATATTGGTTTCCAGTCAGGAATGGAACAAGCACACAAACTGACGACAATGCGAAACACAATAGAATTCACAAGACATGAAAATAACATATGTGACATAAAAACTAGAAAGAAACTGATGTCATGGCAAGCGGTGAAGAAAACAAGAAAACAAAGAAAAGACAGCTGCTATTCTCTACAAAAGACACGGGGTATAGTTCTAGGTAGTCCACATGTCTACTAAGATATTTTCCCTCCCGACTCATACTCATGGATTCGAACAAGTCATGAAACACGAAAACATGACAATCAAGAAATAATGTATGTAGATATCCATGATACTAATCCGTGTAACAATGTGTCAACAAGCAAGATAACATATGCATAAACATGAAATAGAAAGACTACTATAAATCGAAAGCAATCAGAAAGTGCACTTGCCTGAAGTCCTTCGCTGGTGAAACCGATAATATTATACAACTCAGTGAGCTACAACAGTCAAACTCGTACAACAATCTGCAGATTCTGAAATAGATATTACCAACGTTTTCAGAATAGTCAAATTAGCTAGGATTGCCTGTCTATAAGTCCAATTCTGGACACAGGAGCAAAATGGTAATTTTGGGTCAAAACGGTATCCGCCATTGGACCCGCTTTGCACCAAAAGTGTGACAGAGTCAATGGTCTCTAAAGTCATCAAACTACATGTTTACGGATTTGTTTTGATGATACGAACCCAACCGTACGTTCAAAGTTGGATTTCGGCAGGCCGTGCACAAAATTGCCCGTTAAATTTGATCATGGAGCCCACGATCTGATCAATTGTCTCAGAATCGGACCAAACTTGGCATACAAGAACAGAAAAATGATACGATTCTGTTGGCATAAGTTTTGTCTCGATTTGACGAACGTGAACAAAGTAATTAGAAAATTTGCACAGAGGTCGATACGGTAAATTTTGACGGATACGCATCAAATTCGTCGCGCACTACGCAATCAATTTGAATTCCGTCAAAGTCCACACGTCTGCAAGTCGATACGCACCTTTTGATGCTTCGGTACGCGACCACGTCGCCCGGTTTCGCGGGACGCATGTCGTATCGGATGGTTTTTTGAAATAGGTAGTTTTAAAAATAGATTTTTTCTAATCTTTGGGGACTGTTTATTCGACACAAGTTGCATGAATACAGAAACGAAAAGAAGTGTTTCCATCTTGTATATTTTCTCAACAGATGTGTTCAAAAGATTTTGAAATCATGTATGGTTTGGAAGATAATTAAGTGCAAGGTAGGCTAGTTCGACTGTTATCAGTCCTTTTTTTGGACAGGTTTCATCGACTTTGTGTCAATTTTTCGGGCAATATAGATTACCTACAATCAAACTAATTGATGGGACCCGAAGGTGTACAGATCGGAATCTTACCTGAAGAAATAGCTCGTAAAACGATCGAGCATCGTGGGTGAACTTCAGTCACAAAGTTGGGTCGGCCTGGACTGTCGCTGCCATTCTGCGTGGCGCCCGCGTATTTCCGACCGACTCTGGCCGTGCGCGACGCCGCTACGGTAGCCAGCTGGGTTTGGGGGATGCCCGGGCTCGGGCTAGAGCTGGGCTGGGTTAAGTTGCTTCTTTTCCTTTTAATCCTTATATGCAACTAATATATATATATATATATATATATATATATATATATATATATATATATATATATATTTTAATATATATATATATATATATATATATATATATATATATATATATATATATATATGTATGTATATATATATTATATATATATATATATATATATATATATATATATATATATATTTATATATGTACACATATATGTATACATACTAATATATATTTATATATATATATATATAGATATATATATATATATATATATATATATATATATATATATATATATATATATATATATATATATATACACACACACATATATCTTTACATATAAACATGTCTAAAAAAAAAAAAAAAAAAAACATATAAACATGTCTAAATAAACTCCATAATATCATTTTCTAGTCTAGCTCCATTTTAGGCATATATAAATATATATATATATATATATATATATATATTATATATATATATATATATATATATATATATATATATATATATATATATTATATATATATATTTTTTATATATATATATATATAAAAAAAAAAAAATATATATATATATATATATATATATATATATATATATATATATATATATCTTCGATAAAGAATAGAATAAATAATAATAAATAATTTATACTTAATAACCACAATAATAACATTAATAATTATAATAATTTCAATAGTAATTAAAATAATTCAACAGTAGTTCCTGGGTAGGCATATCATATATCCCCATTACTGGGCTCCAGAAAATCGTATCAATACTCTAAAATACCAACTGATCTTATTAATATCTATATTATACGTATAATTTATATTTAGAAAATATTTGGCGTTTCCCCAAAATATATACAAAGTATTTTCACATCCATTAATACGTTTACATGGGCGTCTCTGATCTCGCTGCATGCCTACATGGGCTTGGTCCAATCCGGACTAAATTGGCATAACCGGGTCTCCTACAAGTCAATAATATAATTAATAATTAATTAAAATATCTTTAGAGGTTAAGTCGCAACTTGGCTTGATTTTCCTAGTTAGGGCATCACTATGGCTTGGCCTTCCCTACCAGGACTAATACACTAGTCAGAGTACGCCACTGCACTATCCGTGCCACGGTTTCTAGTCACCTTGTACTCCAATTCCTAACCATGACTAAAATTATCTACCGTAATAAGTAACTAAATAATTATTTACAAAATCTAAAAATTACCATTTAAATCAAATAAAGAATAAAAAAATATTTCAAAATTTTGGAAAGATGAGTTACAGATATTGGAGCATTACATTGCTCATGAGACTTGCTAGTCTTGTGGGCAGGCCGATTAAGGCAGATGATGCTACAGCCTTCCATTCGAGGCTGATGTATGTGACGATGTTCGTAGAGATCCGGGCTGGAGGGGAGCTGTCGAGCATAGTGGAGTACGAGGTTCCTTCGGGTGAGGTCCTATCTCACAGAGTGGAGTACGAATGGATGCCCCTACCTGTTCACTTTGTGCCTGCTTCAGGCACCTTGATAGTTCCTGTCCGTCTGGAGGATTGCAGAGGGGGTCTGCCACGGCTACTACTGATACACCTGGCACCCCTCGGGTGATGGCGTCTACACCCGAGGATGACATAAGGGAGAGCTTATGCGAGAGGAAGACCAACTGATGGAGGAGGCTAGGGGTCAGAGCCTACCTATCTTGCCTGCGGCGGCTCCTCCTAGTGGCACTATGGTCGTCTTCTCGGCGCAGAGGAGCATGGTCACCAAAAGCATGTTGACTTCAGAAATAGAGGAGCGTGGAGTTGGCAGATCGGCTAGTGAGCAAGTTTACAGCAGGAAGAGGCGTGTGGGCCCTCTGCGGGATGGTCCCCCTAGCGGGGTGGTCACTCCCCTGTTATGAGGGAGGAGCTTTGTGTTGACAATCCAGCCTGGACCCTGATGCTTACTCAGTTTTCCACCCAATATGTCCCTACTGTTGAGGTGGAGGAGGATATGACAGAGATGAAAGTGGTACCTCCCTCGGGTACCAGTTCAGGTGACTTACAGGGGGACCCCTCACTTAATAATTAATGACGATTATAGCCTGGAATGTAAGGGGTGCGTGCTCAGTAGGGAGATGGAAGGAGATATATGGAGTTTTACACAGGAAGAAATGTGATATCTCTGTTCTGCTGGAAACCAAGATTAAAGGGATAAGACTCTTGCCCGTCGGACACCCAATTATTGGGGCCAGATACACAACTTGGCTCTTTGTGACATGGTGTCACAACCCACACCCTGAGGAAGGGCACGAGAACGTAGGTATGTCCAGCCTACGCCACAGTGTCGGCGGTAGAACGCTGTCCTACGTTACTATCTAATCAACAACTCATGCAATTATATAATTTACTTATCAAATCTCAACTCCGAACGGTGGACAAGTATAGATATAATGAAATCTCAATCACAGTCTAAGAATTATAAGATAACACAGAAGTTTATAACTAAAGACTAAACAACAACAAATATAAACTACTAAACAATAATATCTCAAACAAACTCAAATCTCAAGTTATTACAATTCAAGTTCTAAAACATGAAATCTAAACCAAGTCTATTAGCTAGTCTCCCGATCACTCCTGAGTGTCGGGGCCAAAGGTAGCTAAGCCATCTCCTGCTCTAAGGCAAGTAGGGAAAATGTCCTCAGGGTAATCATCTGTAATATTTTTAAGAGGTCCAGTCAGGACAGGAGCGAGCACAATACATCTCACGTAGTTTATATCAGGTTGGGAAATATAAAGCATACAAAAGAGTAAGATACATGGACTGTAAAGAAATATATATATGAAAACGAGAGAGATTTGATAACTGGAAATATCTATATACATGATAAGTAAGAACTGTAAGTAACCTGTGATTAGAGCATGAGATGGTTATATAAACGGGTTAGGACAATGCAAGGGTAACTCCATCATACGTGAGTGTACAATGGACATGTACAAGATTTCACAAGATTTCACAAGATAGGATTTTGATCACATAACCATTTTCTACTCACCCTCCCCAATCAATACACAAGGATCCAGTCAAGTTACGTTACCTTGTACAAGAGGTTTTTATCATGTTTGCTCACGTGATCATGAGAGTACAAGATTGCACAAGAGTATGCAAGAATAGCAGTGTACATAAAATACAAGATGTTCATAAAAGCACATGATTACTGTATCTGATGCACCTGGAGGGGATAACATCACATGACAAGATCTATATAGTACCAATCCGTGATAATAACGTGATAACATCATGTAAAGTAATCTAGAGCAAGAATATAAATCCTAACAAGTATGAAATGATCAGAGAATATACTCGCCTATCACCCTGAATGTCTGATATGAATAGATGTCCGAACTAGTATCACAGAGTCCTATTTATACTAAAATAGGTTATAAAGAGTTCAATTTATATGGTAATTGAAATTATAATGCAATCTACATGAGTCTAAGTTAATCTAGGTCAAAGTCAACTGTTGGTCAACTCTGGTCAACAATCTAGTCAAACTAGGACAACTAGTCTAATATGGTCAAACTAGCTAGGGTTTGGTCAACAATAGTCAAACTAGTCTAGGTTAGTCAATTCTAGGTCTAAACAAACTAAGTATACGCAAATCAAGTATCCAAGATAGCTACTAACTCATAGCCTAAGTCACTTGCTAAACCAAGCATAAAACTAAGCCATAAGCTAACAAGGCACACAAACTTAGTCATATAATGTATATATTATTCACATTCACATATTCATACATAAATATATATAGGAAAGCTATATAAATAGGCACATACATATATATACATAGAGAGAAAGAAGGAGAGGTAAAAGGAGTAAGTGAGTGTGGTGTGACATGTGTGTGAAAGGATATGTGTTAATGTTCTCAGATTTAGTGATAGGTTGGTGTATGTGACATGGGACATGGTGTCAAAGGATGTATGAATGCATGTGTGTAAAAGGTTATAGGTTAACCCAGTTATAGAAATGCATACATACATACTTACATTGCATACATGCTACATACATATCATGTATACATACAAACATACATGCTACATACATATATTGCATACTCTACATATATTACATTCATTCTTGCATACATGCATACATATAAATATGCATACAACTCATATATTTAACTCAAAATATATGTGAATACATATATTACATTACTTTAACACATATATATATATTCATTCATCCCATATACATGCATACCAGTTCATGCATTATATCCCACATATCATTAGTTGCATACATATACTATTTTCATTACATACAGGTCATTCATGCATATTACATACTTACATGCATCTATACATTTATACATTATATACAACATGTAAAAATAGAAGAGGAAAAAAGGGGAAAAACTGAAATGGAAAGGAAAAGAAAGGAAAAATGTAAGAAAATAGAAAACAGTGGACATAACATGCTTGCATTATATATTCTACATTACCATACATGCTATCATTATATATTGCATTACAGTATGTATACATTATGCATTCATATTATCATTACATGTATATCTTGCATCGTATCTAGCATTCATTATATCTTTCATGCATACATTGTATATCATTCTTTCATTCATGTATTTATGTATTGCTTACATACATTACATTGATTGTATTCCTACATGCTTGCATTCAACCATATATAATAATGTAAGAAGATACATATCATATCATATATATATTATATATATAATATATCTATAATATATTTCATTCATCTAAACATGTCATGAATTACATACTCTACATTCATTTAAATCTATACTACATAGGCTCATAGGTACACAAATGCCTATATCGTATAGTCACTCTTCTACTAAATCAATACTGTACCAATAGGCATTACTAAATTATAGGATTAAGTATGTCGTAGCCCTTCGTGTTAGCTTTCTGAAACTTCAAACGATCGTATTTTCGTGTCCGGAAGCTCCGAAATCGCGAAAACACCGAAACAGTTTGTTTTTCGTACAGCTGACACTCAATAGCTTTACAGAAAGTTCTAAAACGATTTTGGTTTATTAACATATATTTGGAAAGCTAACTTCGTACGGTTCTTTTTAAAAAACGGGAGATAAATCAGAGTTCTAAGCTAAAGTTATGACATTTCTAAGTTGCTTTGGTTAATAAAAATATGGATGAATATTATGACGAATTTGAGTTATTTTGGACAAAGAAATACATGTAGGCCAACATACTTGGATACCAACATAGGTATCCAATGAAACTCATTCTAACCATCCTAACTAAGATCAATGCACTCTCTAACCATTCTAAAACCGAATTTAAATACTATTTAAACTATTATCATACATACATACATACATACATACACATGGGGTGTCCTAATTTGGGATCTATCAAGTAGGACACCAAGACACATATCTAAACTCAAGAGAGCTCCAAATGGCCTCAAATTTGAATCTAAATAGGGTATGTGCATGGGGTGGATCCTATGTATTCAAAACTAACTAATATGAATAGAAAATCAATTTAGAGAGTTGGTTTTACCTATTGGGAGTGGAATCCCAATGATACTCCAAGGACACGGCTCCGACACGAAGATCTTCCAAAAAGGACACTCTCCTTGTACTTTGCTCCAATCTTTGCTAGCACCCTCCCTTGGTAGTATGAGAAGGTTGGATGGAAGTTTTGGTGGAGGGATGTAAGGAGGAGATCAAATCAAAGAGGAAATCTCTCTAATTTTGGGGAAAACACTTAGGATTTATGTAGAGGTAAAAGAGGCATAGTTTTTTAAGGACTCTTTATAGGAAGGGGGCACTTGATGGCTGGTCATTAGATGAATTAGGGTTAGTTTTACTGTAGTGAGTGGCTTGGGCTTGTCCATCCAATTCTAAGCCTTCTCTTGGTTCAATTAGTCATAAGGTTTTTTTTTACAATATCCTAAGGGATAAATATCCTACTATAAAATATCTAGATATTGTTAATCTTGTCATTACTAGGTTATCCTAATCAAGACTCTAAGCTCAAGGCTAATCTAGATTAGGCTAAGATTCTAGGTCAACTCTCAAATAAATAATTAGCACATATTTAATTAATACAATTTACAATTTCACAAAATTGTCAAAATGACCAAAGTACCTTAGGCTAAAAAGTAGATATGACATTCTAATATGACTAGGCTCCCTTGGTCATGGTTAGTCTCTAGGTCATGTAGTCTCTATGGTTGCACTAGTAAAATATTAAAATCACAGTCATGGTTTTAAATAGTTTAAATTGAACAAAATCACCATAATCATGTCATAATTAAATAACATTATTAAATAAT
>JANAVB010016197.1:53305231-53310196 GCA_029216955.1 Iris pallida | reverse complement strand
TAGTCCCATGATCCCAAGCTCGTCATATAAAGTATGACTTGGGCGATAGCGTCGCTCGATGAGAGTCAGTTTGAGGCACGATGTACGGACTTAGTACTTTATGGCATGAACCACGGTTGAGTCATTGAGTTTGGAAAGTATTTCGATTGTTGTTCTTGAGTGAGTGAAATGATAGGGCAAGAAAGAAAGAAAGAATGCTCACGACTGGGTCGTTGAGGCAAGAAGAAGAATGCTCGCGACTACGGATCGTCGAGGCAAGATCTCAGATGTGAGATGTGTTGACTTAGTCCTGAAAGAGATGGTAACACTAGAAGTAGCTTTGACTGTGTGAGACGTCAGTTTGAGTCGAGTCTTGCATGGTCATTGGACAACTTGTACTAGGTAAAATAAATCTGTTTCTCCAACGGCGACCCCGGCGGCCCAGGGGAACCGTTGCGATGGAGACATTCGTAGTTGTGCTGGATGACCACACGGGTTAGGCGAAGACTTGCAACGGAGCTAGCTACTCGCGCTGACAAGGAGCGTCCGTCTAATCAAAAGCTCAAAAGGAGTCCATTATAGGGCTGGGCCCTAGTGACTAGTTCATATAGATGAGTCGGCATGGGCGGCGATCCCCGTATATGCCTTTGGATTGAGTCGAGTATTGAGTGTAATATATCAAGGAAGTTGAGTTGAATGTGTGTGTACAGTTGGAACACAAAATATTGGGCCTAAGAGTTGGCTGCAACGTAGGCAATGTGCTTTGGCACGAGATGTGGCGTCGAGTCTTATATTGTTGGCATATAAGTTGCATGGTTATGGTTGAGCTGTTTGAGTTTAAGTCAGGAAACAGCCGCAAGGTAAAGTTGTTTGAGTGACACAAAGATTCACAAGTCTTGAATGGGTCAGTTGGTGATCAAAGTAGAAAGGGCCGCGAGACGGCGATATGGTTGAGTCGTACATAGTTGCGAGGCACGACACAAAAGATTTGTAGTACGGTCATAAGGAAATTGGGTACTACCGCGTAGTTGTGTCTCTGATTATAGCCGTAAGGCAAACACGACTTGATAGGTTAACGTTATTGAGTTAACATTGATGTTGCAAGCACGGGATGGTCTAAAGACACAAAACAAGCAAGGCGTCGGTTATAAAACTGATCCTAAGGCAAGACTAGAAAGACAATCGATAAGAAGTGACTATATTGCACAAAGTAAATCAAACGTGCGGGTTTTGTATGGGTGGGCAAGGAGCTCATTCCACCAGTACAGTTGAGTAGTGACACCTACATAGTTTACATGTGCAGGCACAGGTAGAAGCTCGTGGCGCAGAGCTCTCTTGGATGCGTCGAGGCATGGAGTTTTTTGGCGATTCGAAGCGTACGGCCACATGGAGTAAAGACTTATACGGGACATAATGTATGGACATCGCCTTCCGAAGCTTCCACTGGATCAAGACTTGTAATTGAGAGATGAGAGAGAGAGCTGAGTGAATTTGTAAAATGTGAGAAGAGTAAGCTTGAGTGATTGTAATCTTGGCCTTGCGCCCCCAATGTAATCGTTGTTTCAATATCAATAAAGAGCTTCTTTGAATAACTTATATTTGTTCTAAATTCTGCTGGTAGTATTCAATGTCTCTGCTTGGGACTTTTGTGCGACGACCCCGTCGCAGCCGCTGAAATCGGCCGTTATGGAACCCGTCTTGCACGAGCGCAATCTAGGCTCGTACGGCATCACGCCTTAGCGAGGACGATCGCTGCTACGGAAGCGGGGCGTGACATAATGGTATCAGAGCACGGCTTTACGTCCTTGGGCTATCGATTGAATTCTTTAACTTGTCGTTTTCGCAAACTCTGTTGCTTCCGCAAGTTGATATCGTTGGTGCACTCTCTCTCAATTGTCCCACGGGATGTCCATACAATAAGCCTCTTTATTTTGCAAAACATAGGAGAACAGTTTTTCATAAGAAATAAAAGATGGTTTGCATAAGCACGGTAGGCTAAGTCGGGCTAGGCATATACACCAAAGTTGCATCGACCTTAGAAAAGTCGAGTGCGGAATTGAATAGTGTCGAGCAAGAATGAGTTGAACTCGATTGAAAAATGAGTCGACTATCAATAAGGGTGCTATCGAGCGATGATAGCGTCGACGCGATATAGATGAGCCTGCTTGGAATTTGAGGAATGGTTCGAACGAGATTTGAAGAAGTGGATTTTGATTCAAATGATAAGTTGAGGAATTGTTGAATGACTTCATCCCTGAGTGGTGTATGCGATAGCCTCAGGAATATCGATCGATTGATTGAGGAAATTGATGGTGTGAATGATTCGAGCGATGACGATCGAAATTGATTTTGAACGTCGAAGAATTATCCAGTCGAATGATAGCATCATTTGCACGACTCAGAATTTGTTACAAACGAAGATCGTCAAGTTACGTATATCGTCGATGGTATTGAGGCGTATCAAAGATGATATGCGATAACTCGGGGGTACTCTGACTCGGCAAATGACGATCGTGCAAGTATTATTGTTCGGTTGGATGCAATACTTAGGATTTGATCGAGATGAATGTTGGATGAAAATGATTGTGTTTTGATGGGTATGCAGATAGCCACAACGTCGACGATCTTGTCTTGCACGAGCGCAACTCTAGCCTCGCACATGCGTTGCGTTGGATTGGGGCGATCGTTCCGCGTGAGCGTTGACATGGTAATTCATGTCGCGGGAATGATCGAACTCGGAAAATCAGGATGCGACAACTTTGATTGTCTCGACTTGTTGGCTCGATGCGAAGGAAAATTCGAGGATGTTTGGACTTGCGACTGATGAATAAAAGAAATTTGAGGATTGAGTAGGTCCAATCCGCGCATCATGAATGAACTAGTCTAGACGCAAAACAAGAGTTACGTCCCGATGGGGATGATTATCCCGCGGGAGCGTGCATGGTGATTCATGCCAATCGTAGAAAATCTGACTCGCGTGAGATCGGGGCACAAAATATTATTAAGCTAGACGACCTCATGATCGATTACGTGAATTGGAATAGATGACTTAGAAAATATATAATGTGAGATCTTGGTTAGCAATGAATTGCGTCATAGCGTGCTTGAATTGAGAAAGATTGATAGGCGATCTATGTCGAACGTGTTCAAAGAGATGGACTATACGAAATGGTTTGATGAATGAGCGATTTTGATACGCCGTAAAATTGGTTGAATGTGAGTTGTCGTAGAATGGCTTTGTTGAAGGACTCGGACCCCGTGCGACGAAATGTTGGAATGTGTGTAGGAAATCTATGTTCGAAGTTTAGAAATCGGAGTAATGCAAGCTTGGGTAGAAAAACCCTGTACTATTAATTTGGTTTGACCTTAGGATGGGGTCAGTGTTGATATTGTTGTTTGGGAACTATGATTCCAATACTGACGGAAAGACATAGCCTAGTAGTTAGGCAGACGTCCGAGTGCGAAAGTGGTAGGATTTGTGGAGAAACCACTCGCGAGTATCGGTTGACATGCATGTATATCAAGGATGCTTGAATACGTGCACGATCCGACTCGAGTGGTGATGGCGGGATTCGCTATCACGAGGCTTGGTTGAAATGCACGTATTTTGGGGACGCCTAAGATATGTGCACGATCCAACTAAGTGATACGTTGAATCAATTGAGACTTGAGGAACAGAAAAGTGTCGAGGATTTTGAGATCGTAAGTTTTGAAGAAAGGATTGAGGGTAGCACGAGCGTGGCTCGAATTTGAGAAATACATAGGCGTAGTGTGTGCGAGAGTTCGTGAATGTTGAGTAAAATGATAGGTCAATAAGTAAGTACTCAGTTAGTTTCGAGGACAAAACTTTTTCTGAGTGGTGTATGATGTAGTGCCCCGTCCCGCTCAGTCAATCGGAGGAATCGAAATGCCGACGGCGTTCGGACTTAGCCTTGCAACGGCGACTCGGAGACAACGCTCGGTCAAGGCGACCGCTCGCTCAGGTGGGGTAGTTTCGGTAAACTTGCCTCATCTTAGCCTTCACATAATAAATCGCATATAAGTTGAGTCTTATATTGTCGGCATATAAGTTGCATGGTTATGGTTGAGCTGTTTGAGTTTAAGTCAGAAAATAGCTGCAAGGTAAAGTTGTTTGAGTGACACAAAGATTCACAAGTCTTGAATGGGTCAGTTGGTGATCAAAGTAGAAAGGGCCGCGAGACGGCGATATGGTTGAGTCGTACATAGTTGCGAGGCACGACACAAAGGATTTGTAGCACGGTCATAAGGAAATTGGGTACTACCGCGTAGTTGCGTCTCTGATTATGGCCGTAAGGCAAACACGACTTGATAGGTTAACGTTGTTGAGTTAACATTGATGTTGCGAGCACGGGATGGTCTAAAGACACAAAACAAGCAAGGCGTCGGTCATAAAACTGATCCTAAGGCAAGACTACAAAGACAATCGATAAGAAGTAACTATGTTGCACAAAGTAAATCAAACGTGCAGGTTTGTATGGGTGGGCGAGGAGCTCATTCCACCAGTACAGTTGAGTACTGACACCCACATAGTTTACATGTGCAGGCACAGGTAGAAGCTCGTGGCGCGGAGCTCGTTTGGATGCGTCGAGGCACGGAGTTCCTTGGCGATTCGAAGCGCGCGGCCGTATGGAGTAAAGACTTATACGGGACATAATGTATGGACATCGCCTTCCGAAGCTTCCGCTGGATCAAGACTTGTAATTGAGAGATGAGAGAGAGAGTTGAGTAAATTTGTAAAATGTGAGAAGAGTGAGCTTGAGTGATTATAATCTTGGCCTTGCGCCCCCAATGTAATCGTTATTTCAATATCAATAAAGAGCTTCTTTGAATAACTTGTGTTTGTTCTAAATTCCGCTGCTAGTATTCAATGTCTCTGCTTAGGACTTCTGTGCGACGACCCCGTCGCAGCCGCTGAAATCGGCCGTTATGGAACCCGCATTGCACGAGCGCAACCTAGGCTCGTGC